>JAWVWS010000221.1:0-21000 GCA_033807775.1 Saussurea involucrata
AACTAGGGGTGAGCATCGGTCGGGTCAGGATGGGCCGGGCCAAAAAACCCCCATCCCGATCGGGTTTTGGGTGGACAAAACAGGCCCCGAAACCCTTCCTAAGTAAAGTTCGAGTTTCGGACTTTGGGTCTAATCGGTTTTCGAGTTCATCGGGTCGGGTTCATCGGGTTTCAGACTTAGATCTAAGCATAAAGTTCTGTTTGTTGAAAAATCCGTATAAAATCACTCACTCATTGGTCTGATTGAGGTGTATAATATATCGATGGAAAGCTCTCTGTGTCTAGAAGAACTTTCTAGTTTACAACGAGATCTAATTGTGACTTTAAGGGGCTAGAAATAATGTATTTCCAAAACTGGTCATGTTAAAACGGGTTTTGAGCACTGTTTTTGTAAAATTCATATAAAATTGGTCATTGATCCAAAAAATATGCATTTGAGACGATTAGATTCCTAAGAAATAGTAGTACGTTTTTAATTTAGATGTCAAATCTTAATTTGTTCTCTAAGTATGGGTAAATCGTCAAAACGCTTGTAGGACGGAAGCTGTAACTTTTCAAAGTTGTTTTCTACTAAAAACTAGGGGTGAGCATCGGTCGGGTCGGGTCGGGCCGAAAAACGCCCGTCCCGATCGGGTTTTGGGTGGACAAAACAGGCCCCGAAACCCTTCCTAAGTAAAGTTCGAGTTTCGGACTTTCGGTCTAATCGGTTTTCGGGTTCATCGGGTCGGGTTCATCGGGTTTCGGACTTAGATCTAAGCATAAAGTTCTGTTTGTTGAAAAATCCGTATAACATCACTCACTCATTGGTCTGATTGAGGTGTATAATATATCGATGGAAAGCTCTCTGTGTCTAGAACAACTTTCTAGTTTACAACGAGATCTAATTACGACTTTTAGGGGCTCGAAATAATGTATTTCCAAAACTGGTCATGTTAAAACGGGCTTTGCGCACTGTTTTTGTAAAGTTCATATAAAATTGGTCATTGATCCAAAAAATATGCATTTTAGACGATTAGATTCCTAAGAAATAGTAGTACGTTTTTAATTTAGATGTCAAATCTTAATTTGTTCTCTAAGTATGGGTAAATCGTCAAAACGCTTGTAGGACGGAAGCTGTAACTTTTCAAAGTTGTTTTCTACTAAAAACTAGGGGTGAGCATCGGTCGGGTCGGGTCGGGCCGAAAAACCCCCTTCCCGATCGGGTTTTGGGTGGACAAAACAGGCCCCGAAACCCTTCCTAAGTAAAGTTCGAGTTTCGGACTTTGGGTCTAATCGATTTTGGGTTCATCGGGTCGGGTTCATCGGGTTTCGGACTTAGATCTAAGCATAAAGTTCTGTTTGTTGAAAAATCCGTATAAAATCACTCACTCATTGGTCTGATTGAGGTGTATAATATATCGATGGAAAGCTCTCTGTGTCTAGAACAACTATCTAGTTTACAACGAGATCTAATTGCGACTTTAAGGGGCTCGAAATAATGTATTTCCAAAACTGGTCATGTTAAAACGGGTTTTGCGCACTGTTTTTGTAAAATTCATATAAAATTGGTCATTGATCCAAAAAATATGCATTTTAGACGATTAGATTCCTAAGAAATAGTAGTACGTTTTAAATTTAGATGTCAAATCTTAATTGGTTCTCTAAGTATGGGTAAATCGTCAAAACGCTTGTAGGACGGAAGCTGTAACTTTTCAAAGTTGTTTTCTACTAAGAACTAGGGGTGAGCATCGGTCGGGTCAGGTCGGGTCGGGCCGAAAAACCCCCATCCCGATCGGTTTTTGGGTGGACAAAACAGGCCCCGAAACCCTTCCTAAGTAAAGTTCGAGTTTTGGACTTTGGGTCTAATCGGTTTTCGGGTTCATCGGGTTGGGTTCATCGGGTTTCGGACTTAGATCTAAGCATAAAGTTCTGTTTGTTGAAAAATCCGTATAAAATCACTCACTCATTGGTCTGATTGAGGTGTATAATATATCGATGGAAAGCTCTCTGTGTCTAGAACAACTTTCTAGTTTACAACGAGATCTAATTGTGACTTTAAGGGGCTATAAATAATGTATTTCCAAAACTGGTCATGTTAAAACGGGTTTTGCGCACTGTTTTTGTAAAATTCATATAAAATTGGTCATTGATCCAAAAAATATGCATTTGAGACGATTAGATTCCTAAGAAATAGTAGTACGTTTTTAATTTAGATGTCAAATCTTAATTTGTTCTCTAAGTATGGGTAAATCGTCAAAACGCTTGTAGGACGGAAGCTGTAACTTTTCAAAGTTGTTTTCTACTAAAAACTAGGGGTGAGCATCGGTCGGGTCGGGTCGGGCCGAAAAACCCCCATCCCGATCGGGTTTTGGGTGGACAAAACAGGCCCCGAAACCCTTCCTAAGTAAAGTTCGAGTTTCGGACTTTCGGTCTAATCGGTTTTCGGGTTCATCGGGTCGGGTTCATCGGGTTTCGGACTTAGATCTAAGCATAAAGTTCTGTTTGTTGAATAATCCGTATAAAATCACTCACTCATTGGTCTGATTGAGGTGTATAATATATCGATGGAAATCTCTCTGTGTCTAGAACAACTTTCTAGTTTACAACGAGATCTAATTGCGACTTTAAGGGGCTCGAAATAATGTATTTCCAAAACTGGTCATGTTAAAACGGGTTTTGCGCACTGTTTTTGTAAAATTCATATAAAATTGGTCATTGATCCAAAAAATATGCATTTTAGACGATTAGATTCCTAAGAAATAGTAGTACGTTTTTAATTTAGATGTCAAATCTTAATTTGTTCTCTAAGTATGGGTAAATCGTCAAAACGCTTGTAGGACGGAAGCTGTAACTTTTCAAAGTTGTTTTCTACTAAAAACTTGGGGTGAGCATCGGTCGGGTCGGGACGGGCCGAAAAACCGCCATCCCGATCGGGTTTTGGGTGGACAAAACAGGCCCCGAAACCCTTCCTAAGTAAAGTTCGAGTTTCGGAGTTTGGGTCTAATCGGTTTTCGGGTTCATCGGGTCGGGTTCATCGGGTTTCGGACTTATATCTAAGCATAAAGTTCTGTTTGTTGAAAAATCCGTATAAAATCACTCACTCATTGGTCTGATTGAGGTGTATAATATATCGATGGAAAGCTCTCTGTGTCTAGAACAACTTTCTAGTTTACAACGAGATCTAATTGCGACTTTAAGGGGCTCGAAATAATGTATTTCCAAAACTGGTCATGTTAAAACGGGTATTGCACACTGTTTTTTGTAAAACTCATATAAAATTGGTTATTGATCCAAAAAATATGCATTTTAGACGATTAGATTCCTAAGAAATAGTAGTACGTTTTTAATTTAGATGTCAAATCTTAATTTGTTCTCTAAGTATGGGTAAATCGTCAAAACGCTTGTAGGACGGAAGCTGTAACTTTTCAAAGTTGTTTTCTACTAAAAACTAGGGGTGAACATCGGTCGGGTCGGGTCGGGCCGAAAAACCCCCATCCCGATCGGGTTTTGGGTGGACAAAACAGGCCCCGAAACCCTTCCTAAGTAAAGTTCGAGTTTCGGACTTTCGGTCTAATCGGTTTTCGGGTTCATCGGGTCGGGTTCATCGGGTTTCGGACTTAGATCTAAGCATAAAGTTCTGTTTGTTGAAAAATCCGTATAAAATCACTCACTCATTGGTCTGATTGAGGTGTATAATATATCGATGGAAAGCTCTCTGTGTCTAGAACAACTTTCTAGTTTACAACGAGATCTAATTGCGATGTTAAGGGGATCGAAATAAAGTATTTCCAAAACTGGTCATGTTAAAACGGGTTTTGCACACTGTTTTTGTAAAATTCATATAAAATTAGTCATTGATCCAAAAAATATGCATTTTAGACGATTAGATTCCTAAGAAATAGTAGTACGTTTTTAATTTAGATGTCAAATCTTAATTTGTTCTCTAAGTATGGGTAAATCGTCAAAACGCTTGTAGGACGGAAGCTGTAACTTTTCAAAGTTGTTTTCTACTAAAAACTATGGGTGAGCATCGGTCGGGTCGGGTCGGGCCGAAAACCCCCCATCCCGATCGGGTTTTGGGTGGACAAAACAGGCCCCGAAACCCTTCCTAAGTAAAGTTCGAGTTTCGGACTTTAGGTCTAATCGGTTTTCGGGTTCATCGGGTTTCGGACTTAGATCTAAGCATAAAGTTTTGTTTGTTGAAAAATCCGTATAAAATCACTCACTCATTGGTCTGATTGAGGTGTATAATATATCGATGGAAAGCTCTCTGTGTCTAGAACAACTTTCTAGTTTACAACGAGATCTAATTGCGACTTTAAGGGGCTCGAAATAATGTATTTCCAAAATTGGTCATGTTAAAACGGGTTTTGCGCAGTGTTTTTGTAAAATTCATATAAAATTGGTCATTGATCCAAAAAATGTGCATTTTAGACGATTAGATTCCTAAGAAATAGTAGTACGTTTTTAATTTAGATGTCAAATCTTAATTTGTTCTCTAAGTATGGGTAAATCGTCAAAACGCTTGTAGGACGGAAGCTGTAACTTTTCAAAGTTGTTTTCTACTAAAAACTAGGGGTGAGCATCGGTCGGGTCAGGTCGGGCCGGGCCGAAAAACCCCCATCCCGATCGGGTTTTGGGTGGACAAAACAGGCCCCGAAACCCTTCCTAAGTAAAGTTCGAGTTTCGGACATTGGGTCTAATCGGTTTTCGGGTTCATCGGGTCGGGTTCATCGGGTTTCGGACTTAGATCTAAGCATAAAGTTCTGTTTGTTGAAAAATCCGTATAAAATCACTCACTCATTGGTCTGATTGAGGTGTATAATATATCGATGTAAAGCCCTCTGTGTTTAGAACAACTTTATAGTTTACAACGAGATCTAATTGCGACTTTAAGGGGCTCGAAGTAATGTATTTCCAAAACTGGTCATGTTAAAACGGGTTTTGCGCACTGTTTTTGTAAAACCCATATAAAATTGGTCATTGATCCAAAAAATATGCATTTTAGACGATTACATTCCTAAGAAATAGTAGTACGTTTTTAATTTAGATGTCCAATCTTAATTTGTTCTCTAAGTATGGGTAAATCATCAAAACGCTTGTAGGACGGAAGCTGTAACTTTTCAAATTTGTTTTCTACTAAAAACTTGGGGTGAGCATCGGTTGGGTCGGGTCGGGCCGAAAAACCCCCATCCCGATTGGGTTTTGGGTGGACAAAACAGGCCCCAAAACCCTTCCTAAGTAAAGTTCGAGTTTCGGACTTTGGGTCTAATCGGTTTTCGGGTTCATCGGGTCGGGTTCATCGGGTTTCGGACTTAGATCTAAGCATAAAGTTCTGTTTGTTGAAAAATCCGTATAAAATCACTCACTCATTGGTCTGATTGAGGTGTATAATATATCGATGGAAAGCTCGCTGTGTCTAGAACAACTTTCTAGTTTACAACGAGATCTAATTGCGACTTTAAGGGGCTCGAAATAAAGTATTTCCAAAACTGGTCATGTTAAAACGGGTTTTGCGCACTGTTTTTGTAAAATTCATATAAAATTGGTCATTGATCCAAAAAATATGCATTTTAGACGATTAGATTCCTAAGAAGTAGTAGTACGTTTTTAATTTAGATGTCAAATCTTAATTTGTTCTCTAAGTATGGGTAAATCGTCAAAACGCTTGTAGGACGGAAGCTGTAACTTTTCAAAGTTGTTTTCTACTAAAAACTAGGGGTGAGCATCGGTCGGGTCAGGTCGGGCCGGGCCGAAAAACCCCCATCCCGATCGGGTTTTGGGTGGACAAAACAGGCCCCGAAACCCTTCCTAAGTAAAGTTCGAGTTTCGGACTTTGGGTCTAATCGGTTTTCGGGTTCATCGGGTCGGGTTCATCGGGTTTCGGACTTAGATCTAAGCATAAAGTTCTGTTTGTTGAAAAATCTGTATAAAATCATTCACTCATTGGTCTGATTGAGGTGTATAATATATCGATGGAAAGCTCTCTGTGTCTAGAGCAACTTTCTAGTTTACAACGAGATCTAACTATGATTTTAAGGGGCTAGAAATAATGTATTTCCAAAACTGGTCATGTTAAAACGGGTTTTGCGCACTGTTTTTGTAAAATTCATATAAAATTGGTCATTGATCCAAAAAATATGCCTTTTAGACGATTAGATTCCTAAGAAATAGTAGTACGTTTTTAATTTAGATGTCAAATCTTAATTTGTTCTCTAAGTATGGGTAAATCGTCAAAACGCTTGTAGGACGGAAGCTGTAACTTTTCAAAGTTGTTTTCTACTAAAAACTAGCGGTGAGCATCGGTCGGGTCGGGTCAGGCCGAAAAACCCACATCCCGATCGGGTTTTGGGTGGACAAAACAGGCCCCGAAACCCTTCCTAAGTAAAGTTCGAGTTTCGGACTTTCGGTCTAATCGGTTTTCGGGTTCATCGGGTCGGGTTCATCGGGTTTCGCACTTAGATCTAAGCATAAAGTTATGTTTGTTGAAAAATCCGTATAAAATCACTCACTCATTGGTCTGATTGAGGTGTATAATATATCGATGGAAAGCTCTCTGTGTCTAGAACAACTTTCTAGTTTACAACGATATCTAATTGCGACTTTAAGGGGCTCGAAATAATGTATTTCCAAAACTGGTCATGTTAAAACGGGTTTTGCGCACTGTTTTTGTAAAATTCATATAAAATTGGTCATTGATCCAAAAAATATGCATTTTAGATGATTAGATTCCTAAGAAATAGTAGTATGTTTTTAATTTAGATGTCAAATCATAATTTGTTCTCTAAGTATGGGTAAATCGTCAAAACGCTTGTAGGACGGAAGCTGTAACTTTTCAAAGTTGTTTTCTACTAAAAACTTGGGGTGAGCATCGGTCGGGTCGGGTCGGGCCGAAAAACCCCCATCCCGATCGGGTTTTGGGTGGACAAAACAGGCCCCAAAACCCTTCCTAAGTAAAGTTCGAGTTTCGGACTTTGGGTCTAATCGGTTTTCGGGTTCATCGGGTCGGGTTCATCGGGTTTCGGACTTAGATCTAAGCATAAAGTTCTGTTTGTTGAAAAATCCGTATAAAATCACTCACTCATTGGTCTGATTGAGGTGTATAATATATCGATGTAAAGCCCTCTGTGTCTAGAACAACTTTATAGTTTACAACGAGATCTAATTGCGACTTTAAGGGGCTCGAAATAATGTATTTCCAAAACTGGTCATGTTAAAACGGGTTTTGCGCACTGTTTTTGTAAAATTCATATAAAATTGGTCATTGATCCAAAAAATATGCATTTTATACGATTAGATTCCTAAGAAATAGTAGTACGTTTTTAATTTAGATGTCAAATCTTAATTTGTTCTCTAAGTATGTGTTAGAACTTTATATGTTGTAATCAATGGCTATTTATGTAAGCTTGTAGCTTATCTTTGTGTAGTTTGACTTTCTTAGTCTAGGGTATAAATACCCTTTCCTTCCTTGTTTTGTAACACTTTTGCTATAATCAGAGATACACAGTTACATATCTTCTCTCTATCAAAATCACTTTCTTCTTCATAGATCTTGTGTTCTACACTTGGTATCAGAGCAAGTGTGAAGAATCGAGAGTGATTTTTGTTATCAGTGATCGTTTTTTGCAGAGATCTATCAAGAAAATTTGATCGATTTCTTGATTTTCATCAAGAAATCTCGTTTTCTTGAGATTTTTTTCAAAAATTCGGATTTCTGATCGAATTGTTTGGGAAATAGGTTCTTCTGATTCGGTTTGAGGTATAGATCAGTGTTTGTGAAGGATTTTTCTGGCTTCATCGTGTTCTTGATCTTCGATTTTGAAGATTTCTTCTGTTTTGAGTTTTTCGGTTTCAGTTACTGTTCGTTCGGTGATTCGTTGTTTCAGAGATTTTCAGAGGTTGTGCTAAAGAGTTAAAGTGTTCAGATCTTATTTTCGAGCCTGTCTGTGAAGTTTCATCCAAATCCATTCAGATTTCAGACGTTTTTTGAGTGATTTGTGAAGTTTTCGCTAGATCTGAACTTTTCGGGACATTCATGCACTTTTCGGGACATTCATAAGCTTTTCGGGATATTCATAAGGTTTTCGACATCTTATATTCCGAATCCCTGATTCTTTTGTTCTTTTCATACCGAATTCTGTACTTCTCGACATTGTGCATACCGAATTCTGTACTTCTCGACATTGTGCATACCGAATTCTGTACTTCTCGACATTGTGCATACCGAATTCTGTACTTCTCGACATTGTGCATACCGCATTCTATACTTTTCGATACAGTTCATACCGAATTCCATTCTTTTCGATACAGTTCATACCGAATTCCATTCTTTTCGATACAGTTCATACCGAATTCCATTCTTTTCGACACTGTGCATCCCGAATTCTGGTACTTAGCTATTTTTCTCTGTTCTTCAGAAATCAGTTTCTGCCATTTTTCTGCCTTTTTCAAATCTGTTCGTTTCTAACCCAAACCTCAGTTTTATAATGGCAAATCAAGAGATGATGTTCAAAAATGACATAATGATGACTTTGGGCTCAAACACTCGGCCACCGGTGCTTATAAACGAAAACGAGTTTTCTCAATGGCGCGATAGATTTCTCAATTTTATCGAGTTTCAAAACAACGGTGTGAATATAATGAAGTCTTTGATGGAAGGCCCATTTGTTAAACCTTATGTTGATATTCCCGCTACAGCCACAACTCCGACAACTCGTGAGGAAAAGAAAGAGAGTGATTACACGCCGGAAGAAATCTGTAGACAACAAGCTGATAAAGATGCCAAGTCATACTTGATCCTTTCTTTACCGAATTACATATACAACAGGATTGACTGTTATCGAAACATCATTACTTTGATGTGGGCTCAGCTTGAGAAGATAATGTTGGGATCTGTTGTTTCTACTCAGTTGCGACAAACTCGTTACATGAATAGTTTTGAAAGTTTCAAAGCATTGGAGAATGAGTCTTTGAAGAGCACTTTTGATAGATTTTGGGGAGTCATCAATAACTTGTACAAGATCAAGGTGGTTAAATCAGAATTAGAAGTCAACTTGAAGTTTCTGAATTCTCTTCAACCAGAATGGAGCAAGACATGTCATAGGTTAAGGAATGATGTTGGGATTTCTACAATGCAGATTCAAGAGCTGTATGAATTACTAATGGTGGATGAGGATTTGGTTCTAAAGAAGAAGGCAAAGATTGATAAGAAAGCTAAGGGTATATCAGAAGATCCGATTGCTTTATTGGCTAAGCAACTTGCTGAGAAGTCGTTGGTAGAAAATGCGTTTGATGGAAATGTGGATGATGACGGAGAAGAGTTGGAAAAATCGATGATATTGTTGACACAACACTTTCAGAAGAAATACAAGTCGAGCAACAATAATCAACGTTTCTCTTCAGGGCCAAGAAAACCATTCAATGAAAGTTCTTCCTACATTCATCAAGCGGATCCTCCGAAGAAGTTTATTCCAAAGACTGATGAAGTTAAGAAGCCAATCCTCACTTGCTTCAAATGTGGTAAGACCGGGCACATGGCCAAAGACTGTAGAGTCAAAGTCGTCAGAGATTCTCAGTATTATAAGAAGAAATTGGATCTAGCTGAGAAGAAAGAAAATGGAACCATTCTGCTTGTGGAAGAAGAGTACTTTCTTGATTTCTCTGATGACGAATCTAACAATGAGGAGACGGCCGCTATGTGTTTTGTTGGGGATGATGCTTCAGATGATGAGAAGCAGGAGGATGACACTTCAACAGATGAATCTGAGGTACATTCTGATTTTGATTATAACTTCATATCATCTCAAATGGATAATGTCGTCAAAGCTATCCGAATTCTCCGATCTAAAAGACTATCTGAAAAAGACATTATTCATGATCAATCAAAGTTAATTAAATCGCTTAATGTTCAAATCGAGGATAATAAAATAATTTTGATTAACATGGATAATATGTTTAAAAAGAAAATAGAAGATTCAGAAAATATCATAAAAATGAAAGAGGAATCTTTGAGACTTATGACCGAACAAAAAGATGAATTTTCATATAAGATCAATGAACTTGAAGAAAAACTATATGTTCGAGGTCAAACGGAACAAACAGTTTATTTGAACAAACCGAGGAGTTATAATTCTATTAAAGAAAAATGGGGTTTAGGTTTTGAAAATCCGCATTTTCTAGATGATGTGAAAGAAAAGGTACCAACGCTTTACGACTTTGATTTTCTACATCTAGGAAGATATGCCCCCCAATTTAAAATAAATTGGACAAATGAAGAGGAAGTTTTGGAAGAAGAAAAGGAGAAAAGATATTTTAATACCAAAATGCAACTTCCATTTGTGTATACAAGAGAAAACGCAAAGTACATTTCAAAATCCAAGGATTCTAATAAAGATTTCTTATCCAATGATTATTTTGATACTTATGTGACTAACACTGATACTAAGGATAAATCTGAAGTATCATATGATACTAAAAGGTATATTCCTCCATTAGTGTTAGAAACTAAGATAGTTTCTCTTGAAAACAAAATCAAGGATTTGGAATCTAAGTTAGAGGATTTGGAAGATAAAAACATTTTGTCGGAATTAGAAAATTCTATCATTTCTATTTGTACAAGTTCTGATTTCGATAAAGATGTTAAAAATGATAATATTTTTAATAAAATAAATGTACATGTGGTTTCTGAATATGATTTGAAGGAAGTTTCTTCTGATTCTATTTTTAAAACTACTTCCGAGTCTGATTTATCTGAATCTACAACACAGAATAACTCCAAGGAATTTTAAAGGAAACAACTGTGAAGTTTGATTCTACCGATGATAGTTCTTCTTCAATGACAGAGATTAAATTTGAAATTATAGATGATTCTTTTACGACAAATTCAAATTTTCATATTAAAAAGCGTCGTAAAAGAAGAAGATCAAAGAAAAGGTCAAAGGCTCAAGTTTCTAATTTTGGAAATATATCTGACTCTTCTACTTCTTCTTTTTCAGATAGGGCTTTGAAAGAGAAAGGAAAGCCAATGTGGATTCCCAAATGCAAATCGATGGAATCGTCAACTTCTTCTTGTAGTGACATAGAATCTGACATTTGGAACACGAATACATTTGCTTGTATGAATAAAGATTGTAATAGTCTTGTTAGATATTCAATAAAGCAAATGATTCATATTGCAAATGTTGGTATGTGTTGCTCGGAGTGTTGTCATTCTAACGGTTATTTTTCTGAAAACGACATTAAAGTTAACTATGGAGATTTAAATATGACCGATGCCTATTATTATTTGAACAAAGATAACAGAAAGAAAAGGACTAACAAAAAGGGACCCAAATCAATATGGGTACCTAAAATTGTTTGATGTGCTAATATGCAGCCAAGTCGTTTGTGGTATCTGGATTCTGGATGCACCAAACATATGACTGGCAATAGATCTCTGTTATCTAATTTTAAGGAAAAGGCATGTGGAAGGGTAAGATTTGGTAACTGTGAAACCTCTCAAATTCTTGGATGCGGAGACATTGTACAAGGGAACGTCACTGTCAAGAGAGTGAACTATGTCGACGGGCTGAAGTACAATCTCTTTAGCATTGGTCAGTTTTGTGATAAAGACCTGGAAGTGAGCTTCAAGAAAAAGAGAGTTGCTGTAAAGAATGATGATGGCAAGGAGCTTCTTGTTGGTAAGCAGAGATGCAATTTGTATACGATAGATCTTAATATGGTGAACTCTCCATAAGATATTTGTCTTCTCTCGAAAGCTTCTGTTTATCAAAGATGGCTTTGGCATCGACGACTAGCTCATCTCAATTTCAATTATATGGACAGACTTGCAAAAGGTAATATGGTTAGAGGTCTTCCGTCTTTGAAATTCCAAAAGGATCACTTATGTCATGACTGTGAAAAAGGAAAGATGAAGAAAGCCTCCCACAGACCGAATCCCGATTTTTGCACAAAGGACATATTTGATATTTTACATGTTGACTTGTGCGGACCGATGAAGACTAGGAGCATTGGGAAGAAAAGATATGTTTTGGTGGTGGTTGATGATTATTCTCGTTACACGTGGGTCAAATTTCTCAAGTCAAAAGACGAAACCCCGGAGGTTCTCATCACTCTTATCAAGACTATTCAAACCAATAAGCAGAAACCGGTTAAGGCTGTCCGTTCTGACAATGGAACAGAGTTCAAGAACAGCGTACTACAATAGTTCTATGAAGAAAATGGAATTTCTCAGCAATTCTCTGCCGCGAGAACTCCACAGCAAAATGGGATCGTGGAGAGACGGGATAGAACACTTGTAGAATCGGCCAGAACGATGCTTGCTTATTCGGCACTTCCTCTATCTCTCTGGGCTGAAGCGGTCTCCACAGATTGTCATACTCAGAATCGGTCAATCATTCATAGGCGCTTTAACAAGACTCCGTATGAGATCATGAATGGGATAAAGCCGAACGTGAAATATTTTAGGGCTTTTGGTTGCAAGTGCTTTGTATTGAATGATCGGGACAATCTAAACAAGTTTAGTCCGAAAGCTGATGAGGGAATCTTTTTGGGATATTCTTCAAATTCTGCGACATATCGTGTGTTCCTTTTAGATCCAAGAAAAGTGATTGAAAGTGTTAATATTCATTTTGATGAGTCTGAAGCAATGGCTTCCGGCCAATCAGGACCGGAACCCGATCTTACAGGGGTTTTAGCTTCTGAACAAGTCAGTTCAGGACATGCTTCTCAAATGTCAAATCAGGATCATCTTTCTAACTCTGATGATGTGCCTAAACCTAATAATGACTCTAACTTGATGAATCAGGAAAATGTGAACATATCTACAAATACTTCCGCTGCAACTCAATAAACTGATGATGTTGTTCCACCTGTTCCTGAACAAGAAGCACCAGTCATAGAAGTCCAAAATGTGGTTACTGAAGCACCACATCAGGTTATATCTGAGGTTGAAACATCAGTGACAAATGATGACAATCAGTCACCACATGTTCAAGAAGAAGAACAAACTGAAGTTATTCAACAATCTGAAGATGTTGTTCCACCTACATCTGTTGATCCTCCTTTAGTCGAAATCTCAGAATCAGAGAGTGTTAATGAGATTCTTCCTCCAATACCAGAAATCGTGTCTATTTCTTCTTCAGAAGGTGATATTCCAGATCCTCCACCTCAGATTTTAGAGAGTATTCAAGAATCGATTGATCCTCTTCCTCACACGGCCAAATGGACGAAAGCTCATCCGATTCATCAGATTATTGGGGAACCATCGTCTAGTGTTTCAACTCGATCCAAATCCGCGACACCAAATGAATGCCTGTTTGCATGTTTTCTGAGTAACATTGAACCTTCTACAGTCTCAGAAGCACTCATGGATCCGGATTGGATAATTGCGATGCAAGAGGAACTCAATCAATTTGAAGCCTTAAAGGTGTGGAGACTTGTGCCTAAGCCAAAGGGAAAGAGTATTATAGGCACTAAGTGGATATTCAAGAACAAGAAGGACAAAGATGGTATAGTGGTTCGTAATAAAGCTCGTCTTGTTGCAAAAGGTTATAGACAACAAGAAGGTATCGATTATGATGAGACATACGCGCCAGTGGCACGCCTTGAAGCCATTCAGATGTTTCTTGCTTTTGCTGCCTTTCGGAACTTCAAAGTATTTCAAATGGATGTCAAAACCGCGTTTCTATATGGAGCACTCAAGGAAGAGGTTTACGTATCTCAACCTGAAGGGTTTGTCGATCCAAACAAATCAAACTACGTTTACGTTCTCGATAAGGCTTTATATGGTTTGAAACAAGCACCACGGGCGTGGTATGATGAATTGTCAACCTTCTTGTTGACAAATGGTTTTACCAAGGGAGCAATTGATACTACTTTGTTCACTTTTCGTAAAAATCTTGATATTTGCTTAGTACAAATTTATGTAGATGACATTATTTTTGGTGCTACTGATAAAGCTTTATCTGATTGGTTTTCAGATCTTATGTCTTCAAGGTTTAAAATGAGCATGATGGGAGAAATCAATTTCTTCCTTGGACTTCAAGTAAAACAGCTTCCGGATGGCATCTTTATCAATCAATCAAAGTACGTTTTTGACATTTTGAAGAAATTCAAGATGGACAAAAGCACGACTATGCGAACGCCGATGTCTCATGGATCGAAGATTGGTTTAGACCCGGATGGTAAAGCTGTGGATGTACGCTCATATCGAGGCATGATCGGTTCACTAATGTATCTTACAGCAAGTAGACCGGACATAATGTTTGCTACATGCTTATGTGCGCGTTTTCAGGCAAATCCCAAAGAATCGCATCGATCAGCAGTGACAAGGATTTTCAGATATTTAAAAGGAACTCCGTACTTAGGCTTATGGTATCCTAAGAGTTCTGATTACAAACTAACTGCTTATTCTGATGCAGATTATGGAGGAAGTCAATTGGATCGGAAAAGCACTTCAGGCCATATCCAGTTTCTCGGAGATAGATTAATCAGCTGGGCTTCCAAGAAGCAAAATTGTGTATCCATTTCAACTGCCGAAGCGGAGTATGTTGCCGCGGCTAGTTGTTGTTCTCAAGTCCTATGGATGAAAACACAATTGAAGGATTACGGCTTGTTTTACAAAAATATTCCAATATACTGTGACAGCAAGTCGGCGATTGCTATTTCTGTGAATCCGGTCCAACACACCAAGACAAAACACATTGACATGCGTTATCACTTCATAAAGGATCATGTGGAAAAAGGTACAATAGAGTTATATTTTGTACCTACTGAATATCAACTTGCCGATCTTTTCACCAAAGCTTTGGATGAAAAGAGGTTCAATTTTCTTCTGTCAAAGATCGGCATGTTGAATTTTAAAGTTTGAACTTTAACAAATTTTATTCAAAGAAGTGAAAATTTGTCTATTTTCAATTCAGTGAATAAAATATATGTTAAGGATTGTTAGTCAAGTAGTCTTGTGATACTTTGAGATATACTTTGTTTCATATTTCGCTTCTAAGACAAATCGAAAGGTCAGTAACACATGCTTGAAAAAAAAATTAGATATAAGCGCAATTTAGTGTAAATCTAGATGTTTTAAGATTATAATGCTCAAAAAGCCTATGAATTTGTAAATTGAATGGAAATGAAGATATAAGCCAAGCACAGAGTTTTTGAACCAAGTGAAAAGAGATGCAATAAAAAAAAACATCATTTGGTTTGAAAGTTTGTACCTGTGGCCTATCTGGTTTGGGAGATTAAGTTCCAAGGGGTGCTTGACACCTAGCCCCTAAGGCCAACTGGTCTGGAATTGGCTGACCCAAATCCTTCTATAAAACCAGGTAGAAAGCCATGTTCTACTGGTACAGATGGGATTTAGGTATATCGATGTAGCCTTTCTGGTTCGGGAGAGTAAGTCCCAAGGGGTGCTCGTCACCTAGCCCCTAAGGCCAACTGGTCTGGGATCGGCTGACCCAAATCCTGCTATAGGACCAGATAGAAAGTTACGTTTACGATGTATCTGGATTTTAATAAACCTTGTGATTAAAAGATGCCAATGTGCACACAATAAAAGATGCCAAAGAGCACACATCTCTATAAGCTTTGGGAAAATTACAATGTCGCGATAAACTTTTAAATTTGTGGAAATGCAATTTTTCAGATAAATAGTGTGAGTCTGAGCAGAGTAATCTTTGATATCTATGAAATGCATTTGCTTGTTGCTAATCTTAATTCACATGCTAACCCACCAATTAGATTTTCTAAGGGGATTGAAAGTGAACTTATATTATCTTGGTATGCAAGCATGACTTGGTTTTTAATCTGGAAGCATGTATTTGATATCATTTGTGATTGAAAAATATGATTATTTTCACTGATTTGAATTTCATTTGTTAGGTGTTCAAACATTTTTAGTCCGTAGATATTAAATATAAATCTTTGTATTTCTTTGATCATAGTTGACTCTTTTATTTGAAGTAATTAACTGTCATGTGTGGAGTTTCTGCTTTATTCGAGGGGGAGAATACAGATTGATTTGGTAAGCAATTTTTGAGGGGGAGAGACTTCCTTGCATCTGAAACTGAAAGAAGAAGAGAATAGATTCTTCATTTGAGGGGGAGAGAATCTGGATATCTGATTTATATCTGATAGCATTTCATCGTCAAATATCAATTCAGGTATACATCTCTGAGATATCAGTTCAGGTATGTTTTCTAAATGCAGATGTTTGTTGTAAATATTTTAATGCATTTGTGTAGGGGGAGAAGTCTGGTAAAAAGGGATTTTATTGGTCATAGTCATTATTTTTGATAAAATTTCAAAATCAAATATATTAATAATTTTTGATATTTTGAAAATTAATAAATTTTCTTTAAATAAGAAAATTTATTTTTATTTGAAATATTAAAAATTATAAATATAATTGTATTTTGTTATTTTATAAAATAATGACTGTTTTGTTTTTGTTTAATCTTTTTTTTAGAAAAAGGGTTTAAAAGAAAAAGTTTGACCTATGTTGACTTTCATTTCCGGTGTTTGAAATCAACACTGTTCATCTTCTCAAATTTCTTTTTGCGATTTCTTCTTCGGATCTTCTTCTCTTCAGTGTGATTTCGTTTGTGCATCTTTTCAGGTAAGATTTCAGGGTGAGATTCGATTATACCATACGCAATTGAGTTTTGAATTTCATTCAATTTCATCCACTAATTTCGTGTTAATCGACAGATTCCCATTTTTTTTCTCTATCGCAACTGTGTTCTTCATTTCTTCGAATCAGGTATGTTTCTCATTCGTGTTTCTTCATAGAATCAACCTGTAAGTGTTCTATTTGAGTTTTGTGTTTATTTTGTTCTTAATTTTTGTAAAGTTTTAGAATAGTTCGATATTATCATGTTTAGGTTAGGATTGAAAACTTTGTCAAGTATTACTTTTCGGTATAGCTTTCATCGCAAACTTCATCTTTTCGGGACTGATCATACCGAAAACTTTTCTTTTCGGGACTGATCATACCGAAAACTTTACTTTTCGGGACTGATCATACCGAAAACTTAACTTTTCGAATATGATCATACCGAAAACTAGACTTTTCGGATATGATCATACCGAAAACTAAACTTTTCGGATATGATCATACCGAAAACTTAACTTTTCGGATATGATCATACCGAAAACCTTTTATCCGAATTCTTCTTTGTTTTAGATCATACCGAATAGTAACACTTAAGTTTTTTTTTCTTTTTCAAATTTTTTTTCTTTCTTTTGCTTGTGTTTTTCTCATTAGTCTTTTATCTGATTTTTTTTTATGTTTGTGTATTTCCTTTACAGAAGTTTCAAATGGCATCTAATGATGATCCTACACAAGAGGTCCAGGAAGCAGAGAATGATCCTTTGGATCAAACTTCAAGGGAAAGACCTCTTCCGTCTCAAAGATCATCTGGAGCTGATCTTACTTCTAGACGAAGTAATCCTGATGACGTGTTTCCCAGTGTCAATTACATCAACTATCTGGCGAACAACCACTATGTAGATCTGGAGCAGATAGACATTAATCGAGTAATCAGATCGATTCTTCGAGGACATCCTCTGTGTTATGCACTGACGGCTAGATGTACTGTTCCTGAAGTATACGTTCAGCAGGCTTGGAACTCTATTACGAAGATTGTCAACGTCAGGCCTCCTAGATTTCAGATTGAAATAGATCAGTTTACCACCTATCTGGATTATGCTCGTTTTCGTTTGATTCTTCAACTTCCAGAAGCCGGTTCTAGACCAGGAATGACGGGTTTTCAAGATTTTCCAGCTGAAGCAGAATTATTAGCAGGGATTAGAGCTTTGGGATATGTTGGTGAATTAAGGATGGCAAGTCAGTTTCGAAAGAACAATCTTCCGCCTCAGTGGTACACTTTATTCTCGGTGCTTATCAGATGTCTTTCAGCTAAGGCCACGGGAACAGATACTTCCAGCACACACTTTCTCAGACTTTTCTATGCTGTTGTATATGATCTTCATGTAGACTATACTACAGTTTTTTGGACTGAACTTAGTGAAATAGTTCACTGGAAGGTCACCAACAAGCCAAGGAACTTTCTACCGAACATCAGGTTTATGTCTTTGATTGTATGGAGTATGCTTCGGAGCAACAGAGATATCCCTCGTAGGAAAAACTGGCCCTCTGCTCCAGACTATAGAATGGCTTATCTTCAAAAGCAGAAGACCAGATTTGATTCTTCAATGCCGATTCCTCCGGTTCTCATTCAGAAATATGCAGATCTAGATGATGATGTTGTGTCATATTGTGAAGAACATGGAATAGTAATTCCTTCTAGAGATGTTCAAGAAGAGGAAGAAACACAGCAAGAGGAAGAACTAGCAGAGTCTTCAAGTTCAGAAAGCGAAGACAGTCCTGAATTTGTTGATGATGATGGTGATAATGATGATGATGATAGTAATAATCATGGGAATGATGGAAATGTTATGGAGTTTGCCGAATCAACTCATAGTGAGCCCCTTTTAGAAGAACCAACAGGATCTCTTACTGTTGAAACCTCCGAGTCAGTTCCAATAGATCATCGAGTGGGAAATTTAGATGTTGATGAACTTGATGTTCGGGCGGCACAGACTTCAGGAATCACTTCCGTTCAGCACACTACTTCAACAGTTACTCAATCAGTTGAGGTTCTAGATCTTCAGACTGCAGTTGAAACACCGAATTTGGATATAGAAGAACAAAGGGTTGAAGTTGAAACTGATATGGCTGCTAGTTCATATGCAGCTGGTTCGATTTCGGTAGCCGAACTTTTGAGACGGATGGAAGCTCGTTTGGAAACTGATAAACAGGAAATGCTAGCTAAGTCACGAGCGGTATTAAAAGGCAAGGGGTTACTTTCAGACATTCCTTCTATTCCTGAGCCTCCTATCTTTCGACGTCCAATTGGAGTTATCATTCGTGAACCTTCTGCTCAACAACCTGTTCGTCCAGTTTTTCGCACGCCTCCTCCAGTCACTCAACCTCTTGGATCTCCGACTGCTCGACCTTCGATTACTTATACTCGTACTCGACCTTCTCCAAGAGTGCAGGTTTCTTCTTCGCCACCTCCTGTGGTTATTCAAGGTTCCTCGGGTACTATCTTAGAAGATCTTTCTTTGTCATAGCTATCTGATGCATTCTATGCTAGGCTTCTGTCTGTATCTCCGCCTGAGCAACAGCACTTGGATTTGATGACGTTATTACGGAATTTTCAGCCATCACCTTCTCCACCTCCACTTCCGTCTCAACCATCTTCAGATGAAACTTCTTCTAACTCAAGACTTGAATCTAGGGTTGATACTCTTTCGGCAGACTTTCAGAGGTTTACGTCTTCAATTCAGACTAGCATGACGGAATTAGAACGGGGTTTATCATTGATGACTGATGCTCTAACAGCTTTATCTGAACGGGTCGCTTCTAAGGATCAATCTTGTCAAATTTCTAATTCGTCTCTTAAATGAAGACATGACCAAGACGATCCGGATCATCAAGGTCATGAGGGGGAGAGTTCAAAGAGACAAAGAGTAGAAGAAACCATTCATGTTGAATCTGTTGAAACAGTTGTTGAAGATACGGCAAATGCGGATAGAGCAAACGAAGAAAGAGATATAGAAGCTCATCCAGAAAGTATAGTTGATGAATTGTTAGATGAAATAGATTTGTCAGCTATGGCTTCCGAGATCAACTATGCTGTGCCTAATGTTGTGAACAATCTACAGCTTGTGGTCTATGTTGATCCAGATTCTGCACCAGTGTCTATAGGAAGTCAGGAATCTTCTCAAGTGCATGAGTCTGAAGATTATGATGATATGCGTAACTTCTTCTCCAACTATGTTGAGATTGACTCAGATGATGATGTCCAGAGAAAGTTTGATAAATTCTGGAAAATAAAAGAAGAAGATCAAGATGATATAATTGTCATCTCAGATACTGAAGTGGATGTAGAAGTTGATGAAAAGGACATTAACATTGTTAATATGCTATATGGAGATCTTTCTGATAATGAAGATGTGGGTCATCATTCTCCTATAGTACAGTCACCAGTTCAAGGTCCCGAAGTTCTTGTTCAATCAATTCCTTCAATTGTTTCTGATTCTCCAGCTCCGACCACCACTATTCCGAAAAGTACTTTTGTTCAGGGTGAGTCGTCTAGAGCAAATCAAGAGGTTCCTGATCCGTTTATGAATGTTCCACCTAGCATTCTTCAACCAGGTCCAGCTTTGGATAGACAACAGCGTTTGCAAAGACTTGAAGAAAGATTTCAAGTCACCAGAATGAGATATGCGTTTCTTGAAGACTCAGAACGTAATTTCTTTGTCAAGAAGAGAAGGAGAGTTAATATTCATGCCATTCTGGGGATTGAGAAAGAACCGGCATGGTATCAATACGAATATTTGATGTTTGTCAAATGTATTCGTAAAGGAAAACTTCAGGTGTTCTCTAAGCATGGAATCGTAAGGGTACTTAAAGTGGGGATAGCTAGCTTTGTCAGAATTTGGTATCCTATTTTCTACGTGGAACGTCAAGATTGTCAAAGATATCAGTTCTCTGAAGCAGACTTCAATGATCTTCCTATTGATGATTTCGAGGTAATGTATCATCAATTTCGAGATATGCCTATTCGCACTGATGATATCCTCAGGGCTTTGGAAGCAGTCAAGCGTTTCTTACGAAGACAAGTCAGATTTTATAGATGCTTTGACTTCCAACTTGCTATCGAGAGCTTCCAGCCAGTTGTCAATGTAAGAAGACCTGATAGAAGTTTGCCAAATATTGACAGCTATCCTCTATTCTCAATTCTTGAAAATCCTTATGGAGTCGTGTATAGAGATCAATCTGGTATTCGGCGTTTTCTCAGATTCGATGAAATTGGTAAATATTCTGATGGTACTTTGAAGATTATCCGTTTGCAACTAAATCAAAGATTGAAGGAAGCTTTAGAGAAACTTTTGGAAACAAGAAGACATTTGTACCAGATTGAGAATGCTGAGATCAGACTGTTGAGGAGAG
>JAWVWS010000221.1:21500-51428 GCA_033807775.1 Saussurea involucrata
AAACAGAACTTTATGCTTAGATCTAAGTCCGAAACCCGATGAACCCGACCCGATGAACCCGAAAACCGATTAGACCCAAAGTCCGAAACTCGAACTTTACTTAGGAAGGGTTTCGGGGCCTGTTTTGTCCACCCAAAACCCGATCGGGATGGGGTTTTTTCGGCCCGACCCGACCGATGCTCACCCCTAGTTTTTTGTAGAAAACAACTTTGAAAAGTTACAGCTTTCGTCCTACAAGCGTTTTGACGATTTACCCATACTTAGAGAACAAAGATTTGACATCTAAATTAAAAACGTACTACTATTTCTTAGGGATCTAATAGTCTAAAATGCATATTTTTTGGATCAATGACCAATTTTATATGAATTTTACAAAAACAGTGCGCAAAACCCGTTTTAACATGACCAGTTTTGGAAATACATTATTTCGAGCCCCTTAAAGTCGCAATTAGATCTCGTTGTAAACTAGAAGGTTGTTCTAGACACAGAGAGCTTTCCATCGATATATTATACACCTCAATCAGACCAATGAGTGAGTGAATTTATACGGATTTTTCAACAAACAGAACTTTATGCTTAGATCTAAGTCCGAAACCCGATGAACCCGACCCGATGAACCCGAAAACCGATTAGACCCAAAGTCCGAAACTCGAACTTTACTTAGGAAGGGTTTCGGGGCCTGTTTTGTCCACCCAAAACCCGATCGGGATGGGGCTTTTTCGGCCCGACCCGACCCGACCGATGCTCACCCCTAGTTTTTAGTAGAAAACAACTTTGAAAAGTTACAACTTCCGTCCTACAAACGTTTTTACGATTTACCCATACTTAGAGAACAAATTAAGATTTGACATCTAAATTAAAAACGTACTACTATTTCTTAGGGATCTAATCGTCTAAAATGCATATTTTTTGGATCAATGACCAATTTTATATGAATTTTACAAAAACAGTGCGCAAAACCCGTTTTAACATGACCAGTTTTGGAAATACACTATTTCGAGCCCCTTAAAGTCGCAATTAGATCTCGTTGTAAACTAGAAAGTTGTTCTAGACACAGAGAGCTTTCCATCGATATATTATACACCTCAATCAGACCAATGAGTGAGTGATTTTATACGGATTTTTCAACAAACAGAACTTTATGCTTAGAACTATGTCCGAAACCCGATGAACCCGACCCGATGAACCCGAAACCGATTAGACCCAAAGTCCGAAACTCGAACTTTACTTAGGAAGGGTTTCGGGGCCTGTTTTGTCCACCCAAAACCCAATCGGGATGGGGGTTTTTCGGCCCGACCCGACCCGACCGATGCTCACCCCTAGTTTTTAGTAGAAAACAACTTTGAAAAGTTACAGCTTCCGTCCTACAAGCGTTTTGACGATTTACCCATACTTAGAGAACAAATTAAGATTTGACATCTAAATTAAAAACGTACTACTATTTCTTAGGGATCTAATCGTCTAAAATGCACATTTTTTGGATCAATGACCAATTTTATATGAATTTTACAAAAACAGTGCACAAAACCCGTTTTAACATGACCAGTTTTGGAAATACATTATTTCGAGCCCCTTAAAATCGCAATTAGATCTCGTTGTAAACTAGAAAGTTGTTCTAGACACAGAGAGCTTTCCATCGATATACTATACACCTCAATCAGACCAATGAGTGAGTGTTTTTATACGGATTTTTCAACAAACAGAACTTTATGGTTAGATCTAAGTCCGAAACCCGATGAACCCGACCCGATGAACCCGAAAACCGATTAGACCCAAAGTCCGAAACTCGAACTTTACTTAGGAAGGGTTTCGGGGCCTGTTTTGTCCACCCAAAACCCGATCGGGATGGGGGTTTTTCGGCCCGACCCGACCCGACCGATGCTCACCCCTAGTTTTTTGTAGAAAACAACTTTGAAAAGTTACAACTTCCGTCCTACAAGCGTTTTGACGATTTACCCATACTTAGAGAACAAATTAAGATTTGACATCTAAATTAAAAACGTACTACTATTTCTTAGGGATCTAATCGTCTAAAATGCATATTTTTTGGATCAATGACCAATTTTATATGAATTTTACAAAAACAGTGCACAAAACCCGTTTTAACATGACCAGTTTTGGAAATACATTATTTCGAGCCCCTTAAAATCGCAATTAGATCTCGTTGTAAACTAGAAAGTTGTTCTAGACACAGAGAGCTTTCCATCGATATACTATACACCTCAATCAGACCAATGAGTGAGTGATTTTATACGGATTTTTCAACAAACAGAACTTTATGCTTAGATCTAAGTCCGAAACCCGATGAACCCGACCCGATGAACCCGAAAACCGATTAGACCCAAAGTCCGAAACTCGAACTTTACTTAGGAAGGGTTTCGGGGCCTGTTTTGTCCACCCAAAACCCGATCGGGATGGGGGTTTTTCGGCCCGACCCGACCCGACCGATGCTCACCCCTAGTTTTTTGTAGAAAACCACTTTGAAAAGTTACAGCTTCCGTCCTACAAGCGTTTTGACGATTTACCCATACTTAGAGAACAAATTAAGATTTGACATCTAAATTAAAAACGTACTACTATTTCTTAGGGATCTAATAGTCTAAAATGCATATTTTTTGGATCAATGACCAATTTTATATGAATTTTACAAAAACAGTGCGCAAAACCCGTTTTAACATGACCAGTTTTGGAAATACATTATTTCGAGCCCCTTAAAGTCGCAATTAGATCTCGTTGTAAACTAGAAAGTTGTTCTAGACACAGAGAGCTTTCCATCGATATATTATACACCTCAATCAGACCAATGAGTGAGTGATTTTATACGGATTTTTCAACAAACAGAACTTTATGCTTAGATCTAAGTCCGAAACCCGATGAACCCGACCCGATGAACCCGAAAACCGATTAGACCCAAAGTCCAAAACTCGAACTTTACTTAGGAAGGGTTTCGGGGCCTGTTTTGTCCACCCAAAACCCGATCGGGATGGGGGTTTTTTGGCCCGACCCGACCCGACCGATGCTCACCCCTAGTTTTTAGTAGAAAACAACTTTGAAAAGTTACAGCTTCCGTCCTACAAGCGTTTTGACGATTTACCCATACTTAGAGAACAAATTAAGATTTGACATCTAAATTAAAAACGTACTACTATTTCTTAGGGATCTAATCGTCTAAAATGCATATTTTTTGGATCAATGACCAATTTTATATGAATTTTACAAAAACAGTGCACAAAACCCGTTTTAACATGACCAGTTTTGGAAATACATTATTTCGAGCCCCTTAAAATCGCAATTAGATCTCGTTGTAAACTAGAAAGTTGTTCTAGACACAGAGAGCTTTCCATCGATATACTATACACCTCAATCAGACCAATGAGTGAGTGATTTTATACGGATTTTTCAACAAACAGAACTTTATGGTTAGATCTAAGTCCGAAACCCGATGAACCCGACCCGATGAACCCGAAAACCGATTAGACCCAAAGTCCGAAACTCGAACTTTACTTAGGAAGGGTTTCGGGGCCTGTTTTGTCCACCCAAAACCCGATCGGGATGGGGGTTTTTCGGCCCGACTGTTAGCTTCAATCTTCCTAATCATAGAAGTACTTAGAAGTAGTGAAAAATAGGCTAAGTGAAGAGAGCCTCTTACAGAGGCTCTGCTACATCTTCTGAAAGATCAAGGTCAAGAAGCTGCAGAAGTTACAGAGGTTACCACAAAACCTCTGTTATACGACCAAAGAAGATCAACTTCTCGGAAACAAGTGAAGACTGCTCTACAGAAGATCAGACCATAGAACCTCTGTAATGTCTTACAGAGCCTCTGTGATCTGCAATGAAGACTTGGAAGATATTTCATATCTTTCCACTGTTACTGAATCCATTCGTCAACTTGCATGGAAGCGTGCCCTGTCAAATATAAACACGTGTCAAGCTCTGAGTGGACTCAATAGGGGATGGTACAACATAGACGTCTGCGCCATTTAATGCATATACAACTAGTACATCTGCTCCATTAAATACGTATGGCATGAACAACTGTTCACACCATCTGGTCTACTGTTCACACCATCCATTCCACTATTCATGCCGTGAAAGGAACAGTGACCTATTTCATAGTCTTCTAAGAGTAGTATAAAAGGAAGTCTCATGTTGAGATCTTCCTTCAACACACTTAAGAACGCAACAACGAATCACTAATACTCTCAAGCTTTATATCGTCAGATACATCTGAGTATTACATTCACACACACACCAAACAGTGGTTAATCTATTCTTGGTGTTCTTATTATATATTGAATAACAGTAACCTTTCAAGAGATCCTTTCATTCTTTACTGTTTTCTTTTTAAGTGTGCGTTCTAATATCTATCAAACATATATGTTAGTTTAATACGCTTCCGCATCAAACTCTAAACTCAACTAATAGACTGTTAATCTTGTTTAAGTGAATCTGAGATCCAACAATTGGTATCAGAGCTTGCCTTGATTTTCAATATAAAGTGATCCTCTTATCAAGATTTGTGATAGATACTATTCTGTTTTAACCTATTCTTCATATCATTAATTCTTTTCAGGTTAAAACTCCTTTTGTCAGAAAATCTTCCAGTTCATCGAAATATTACTCTTTAGTCATACTATATTTCTAAGAACCTTCAAAATGACAAATACAAATAATTTCTTTACTACTGGTTCTCTCACTAAACCTCCTACTCTCCTTCGCGATGAGTATCCTCAGTGGAAAATAAGAATGGTCCATTTTTTCGAGGGTACTGAAAAATGTCTAGTACAATATCTTTACAATCCTCCTCCTATTCCCATGATAGTAGTACCTCGAGTACCTGCTACTGCTGAATCTGCCGAAATCCCCGAACATCAAAAACCAAAGCCAAAAGGGGAGTGGCCAACCGAAGATAAAGCAGAAGATGAAGTTGCTCAGAAAACCAAGAGGACATTGATTATGGCAATACCCAACGAACTCTTTCAATCCTTGGATTCATGAGAAACAGCGCATGATCTTTGGAAAGAACTGGAAAGACAGTTGGAAGGAGGTGCTAAAACACAGAAAAACAGAAGAGCACAGTACATCAATGAATATCATGCATTCAGAGCCTCTGCAACAGAATCTCTGCAAACAACATACGACAGATTCAACTCTCTAATCAACAAATGCAGAAAATCAGGTATTCACAGAACCTCTGAAGAAAACAATGTCATGTTTTTAAAAAGCCTAGATGATGAATGGCTCCAGCTGTCTATGTCCCTACAAACAAATCAGGACCTAGACACCTGGACACTCTCTGATCTTTACGGAACATTAGCCGCACAAGAACCACAAATAGCACAAGCTAAAACACTAACCATTGCACCATATGCATTGGTTAGTAAATCTACAGAGAGACCTGCAGAAAGAAAGGAGAGAGCCACAGAGAAGAAGAAGAAGGAGAAGAAGAAAATGGTGATAGTTGACAGTGAAGAAGAAGAACAGATAGAAGAAGAAATAACCCTCGTGTCACTAGCTAAATCATTAGCTCTATTAACAAGAGAATTCAGATGAAACAGAAGGGGTTCAGGAAGTGAGAGATATGGCAGAGACAACCAAGATAACAGAAGAGATGACAGAAGAGAAGAATCAAGTGGCCGACAGAGGTCAAATGACAGAAGTGACCGACAGAGGTCAAGCGATAGAAGTTTCAGAGGAAATGACCGACAGAGGTCAGATGACTCGGTAAGCCACACGCAACAAGAATGCTACAAGTGCGGCAAACCTGGTCATTATGCAAACGAATGTAGAACAGAGAAAGGTGGAGACCTACAGAAGTCAAATGATCGAACTGGAAACACTCCCCAAGGGTGTTTCAACTGCGGAAAGCCAGGCCATTTTGCTAATGAATGCAGAAGCAGACCAAATCGCCCACAGAGGGACTCAGCTTTTTACAAAAAGAAAGCTGAGCACTATGCACAAAAATCCCTAATGGCGACAAAAGGGCATTCCGAGGCAAGCAAAGATGACTTCGAGTCAGACTATACTTCTGACGATGAATTCACAGCTAATGCCCTCTTCTGTGGCATGGCAGAAGTCGACTCCTGCACTGACTCTGAGGTATCCACTTCAAACTCTACTTCTTGTATTACCTCTGTAGATGATAATGTACTTAGACTTAACATTGAATTAACTGAACTGAAAGAGATAAATCAAAGCGTTTAGAAAAGACTCACTTTTAATGAAAGAGAAGTACGGCTTCTTACTCAAGAAAAAGCAAAAAAAATTGAGGAAAAAGAGAGAATAGAAAAGAATTGGGACAAAACTCTAGATCCTTTGAAAAAGCAAATTTCTGAATTAACCCATGCTTTAAAAGATAAAACAAAAGAACTTTCAGTTTCAAGGAGCGAAACTACTGACATAAAAGCTCTAAAAGAATACTTTCAAAGAGAAAGAGAGGTATTATGGCAAGATCTACTCAGAAGAGAAGTTTTGCTTAAAAACTATAAGGATGCACAGAAAGTTTATGAAAAGGTAAACTCACAAATAGGGAGACGAGGTATAGGGTATGATGATATCACCCTAGGTGTTGAAGGCAAAAGAAATAAACCTCTGCCATCTCTGTTTGTGATAGGAAAAACCAACAACCAGATTTTCCAAACCTAATCTCTGTAAGCAAAAGGGCGAAAATCTCTGTAGAACCTTACTTGAAGAAACATAAGAAGATGATTAACGTGTGGTTTGAAAACACAGACTCATCATCTTCAACCTCTGTCAATAGAGGTATCAAACCAAAGAAATATCTGAAAACTCAAGATCAGATTGGTATCTTCAAGTTTGGTAAACCAGAGACCCAAACACAGGTTGCTTTTGTCTGTTTGATAAACATTGAAAAGAAGTTATCGGCAGAAGCCCCTGAGTTTAAACCCACTTTTTCAGAAGAAAATATTAAAGAAACAATTGAAAAAGAAATTTTGGAAATATGGAAATCAAGCGTTTTAGAAAAATTCTGTACATCTTCTATAGATACAATTCTCGCTGAAGAGATCTTAACATAAACCTCTGCAATCTATGAAAACTATTCTACAGAGGTAGAAAACCTGTATGACACATGTTCGGAAAATTCAGCCTCTGTTGAAAGAAATGACTCAACCTCTGTATACGAGGACGATTCATCTTCTGACGATTCAGAGACAGATGTCACATCTGGGGTAGTTCTCTATGACACAGAGGATGTTAAGTACTCCTCTGAAGTTCTTCACAGAACTATTTCTTCAAAAGAGAAAATCAAAGAGATCCCTATCTGCCCAGATTTTCTAAACCTGAATCTACAAGTCAAAACCTCTGCTGAGCTTAAAATGTTACAGAAGACCTCTATAGATCCTATAAGTTCTAGATTTTCAAAACCTAAGGTTAATAAATCTCTTAATGTGACAGTGATGAAGGAAGTTCACCACAGAAGCAACCCACAGAAGGCAGGTCCTAAAAAGAGCTTTTGCAAACAACATTCGAGTATTCATAGATCTTCTAGTAATAGGAAATCCACTGTAAAGAAAGAATGTAATGCCTCTGTGGCTCAGTTCAAAATTTTCAATGAAAAGTTTAAGCAAATTACATCTCATATTCAATACTGCAATTGCTTTGATCTCATGTTTAAACTCAATAACCATTTCTTAAGTCAAGATTGTTTACTTTCTACGCATATTCAAAAGTCAAATTCCATAAAGAAACAATCTGATCCTCCCACAGAGAACAAAATGTATTTTAAGAATGCCAAGGAAAACTTAAAAAATTCTAACAATATTGGACCCATTTGGATATGGGTACCTAAATCTCTGTGATTGTCCTGCAGAAGAAGCATGTGCCAACCTGGTATCTAGACTACGGATGCTCGAGGCACATGACTGGCAACAGAAGTTTACTATCCACATACAAAGAAACACAAGAAGGTGGATCTGTAACTTTTGGTGACAACAAAAAAGGACACATAAAAGGCTATGGAGTCATAGTAAAGGAAAATGTTTCTGTACACAAAGTTGCATATGTGGATGGCCTTAAGCACAACCTACTCAGTGTAAGCCAACTCTGTGATACAGGATTCGACGTGTTGTTCAAAAGAACATTTTGCGCTCTAAAAAGTGAAGAAACGGGGATAGAACTTCTGCGAGCAGAAAGAAGAGGCGATCTCTATCTAATGAATTTCAATTCAAAGAACAAGGACAAAGTTTGTCTTGTTGCCTGCAAAAGTGAAGAAGCCTGGTTATGGCACAACATGTTCTGTCACTTGAATTTTCACACATTGGATAAACTGGTCAAACTTGATCTAGTTAAAGGTTTGCCAAATGTCAAATTTAATAAGGATCATTTATGTTCTGCCTGTGAGATGGGAAAACTCAAAAGAGCTTCCCACAAAGGCAAAACAGATGTGTCATGTACCAGGCCTCTATACATGCTTCATGTCGACCTCTGCGGTCCCATTGCCATACAGAGCCTAGGTGGCAAGAAATATATACTTGTCTTAATTGATGAGTATTCGCGATTTACCTGGGTTGAATTTGTCCGAAAGAAATCAGATGTGCCAAGCATCTTGATTAATCTAATGAAGAGAATCCAAGTTCTTTATGAATGCAGGATACTGAAGTTAAGAAGTGACAATGGCACAGAATTTAAAATTTCAGTCATTGAAGCCTATCTTTCTACAGAAGGAATATCACAGAACTTCTCTGCAGCACGCACTCCACAGCAGAACGGAGTAGTCGAAAGGAAAAATCGAACGCTCGTGGAGGCTGCAAGAACTATGCTATCAGCATGTGGATTCTCAATGAACTTTTGGGCAGAAGCGATTTCCACCGCATGTTATACACTGAATCGCTCAACCATCGTGAAAAGGCACATCAAAACACCATATGAATTGATCAACAAAAGGCGGCCAAATATCAAGTTTTTCCATGTATTTGGATGTCAATGCTTTGTTTTAAACGACAGAGATTCCAGAGGAAAATTCGAAGTAAAGGCTGACGAGGGAAGATTCATTGGATACTCTGCCGCTTCCAAAGCCTACAGAGTATACCTGACAAAATCAAGAAAGATCGTAGAAAGCATCAATGTTTCTTTTGATGACTCGTTCCAGAAGACTTCTGAGCAAATAAGTTCAGAACTCGGACTCAAAGGGGAATCCACGAGCATCTCTCAATCAAAAGAAGAACTGAATCTTCTATTCCTAGAGATGTTCCATGATGACATTGATCCCTCTGTTGGAACAATAAGGGTTTCTGCAGAACCATCCTCTGTCGGACAAAATCCCACAGGTATGACTCTTACTGGTCCAAATAATGCTTCATCTTCTTCTGTCGATACTACAGATGCAAATGCTGAAAAAGAAACTACAGAAGAGGAAACTCAAAGAAAATCGACCACAGAAGCTGCTGAAATACCAACTCCGCAATCCACAGAGGAACCAATAACTGAAAACACAGAGGACCAAGTCTATACATCCTCAGAGGAACAAACTCCACCTCGACTCATGCAAATCATTCCTGTAGGATCAACAACAAAGGCTCGCACAACGACAGAGGTCACAACAGAAGAAGAACATCCAGAAGCCTCTGCAGAGCAAGTTGATGATATTGATGACCATCTTCCACGCACAACAAAGTGGACATAAAGCCATCCTCAAAGCCAATTAATTGGTGAACCTTCTGCAAAGGTAAAGACAAGGTCTGCCACTGCTAATTTTTGTTTCTTCACAAATTTTATTAGTGTGATAGAACAAAAGAGGATTTCTGAAGCCCTGGAAGACCCAAACTGGGTAGATGCCATGCAAGATGAACTTATACAGTTTGAACGGAACAAAGTATGGACTCTAGTACCTCTGCCACGAGGGAAACAGGCCATAGGAACCAAATGGGTCTACAGAAACAAAAAGGATGAAGATGGAGTAGTCATCAGAAACAAGGCACGGTTAGTAGCAAAGGGATACAAACAAGAAGAAGGCATAGACTACGATGAGACCTTTGCCCCTGTCGCACGGCTCGAAGCAATAAGAATTTTCTAAGCCTTCGCAGCCCACAGAGGTTTTAAAGTTTATCAGATGGACGTAAAATCAGCCTTTCTAAATGGTGAAATCCAAGAAGAGGTCTACGTCAATCAGCCACCAGGTTTTGAAAGTTCAAAGTACCCTCGACATGTGTACTACCTTGAAAAGGCTCTATATGGACTGAAACAGGCTCCAAGAGCATGGTACGAACGACTTTCTACCTTTCTTCTGAACAATGGCTACGACAGAGGTACCACAGACACTACCCTTTTCTATAAACGTAAGGATAGTGAAATAATGCTTGTACAAATTTATGTGGATGATATAATTTTTGGGTCTTCTAATACAGAAGAGTGCAAAAACTTTGAAAAACTCATGCAGAGTGAGTTTGAAATGAGTATGATGGGAGAATTAACATTCTTCCTCGGACTTCAAGTCAAACAATCATCAGAGGGAATCTTTATAAATCAAGCCAAATATGTCTCCGACATTCTTTCAAAATATAGCCTCTCTGATGCCTCTGCAATGAAAACTCCAATGGCCACTGGAAATAAGTTACACTTAGATTCAGAAGGCATCTCTGTAGAAAGCACTCTCTACAGAGGCATGATTGGATCTTTATTATGTTTAAATGCTAGCAGACCTGACATTATACATGCCACATGTCTTTGCGCTCGTTATCAAGCTAATCCTAAGAAATCGCATTATGATGCTGTAAAGAGGATCTTAAGATACCTAAAGGGGACCAAAAATCTTGGTCTCTGGTATCCACAGGACTCTGGGTTTTGTCTTAAAGCTTATACAGATTCAGACTATGGAGGATGCATGCTCGACAGAAAGAGTACCTCTGGGAGTTGTCAATTCCTAGGTGGTAAACTAGTCAGTTGGACCTCCAAGAAGCAGAATTGTGTATCAACATCTACTGCAGACGCTGAATACGTTGCTGCTGCTAGCTGTTGCTCTCAAGTTCTGTGGATGAAGACTCAGCTGAAAGACTACGGGCACATCCTATTCAAAATACCCATCTTCTGTGATTCTAAGAGTGCCATTGCTATCTCTGCTAACCCTGTGCAACACTCTAAAACAAAGCATATCGATATAAGGTACCATTTCTTAAAACATCATGTTGAACACGGTACAATCGAAATGTATTTTGTGCCTACAGAATATCAACTAGCAGACTTATTCACCAAAGCCTTAGATGTAAAGAGATTTAATTTCTTGGTGGGTAAGTTGGGAATGATAAATATGTCATGAAAAGCCTCTGTAAGTATAACTTATCTTCTGTAAATATGAGTATATACACTGCTTTATTTTACTGCTTTGATTGACTTTAATTCTGTATGTAAATTCTAAAATCTTCAATAGTTCTTGAAACCACAGAGCTTCTGTAGGTCTAATCAAAACCTGATAAACCCTACAGAACCTCTGATAAAATGACCTATGTACTATGCAAAACTTATCATATTTTGATCCAAGCATAGGTCAAGGGGGAGCAACAGAGAAATCTTGATCTAAAGAGGTAACTAGATCAAGGGGGAGCAAAAGAGAAATCTTGATCTAAAGAGGTGTTTGAATCAAGGGGGAGCAGAAGAAACTACGCAATAAACTACAGAGGATAATCTGTAAAAGGGAGCCAAGGAAAAGTGTTGATAAGTCAATATCAACAGAAGTCAGACATCATTTCCGAGAAGAAAAATCCAAAGGTATGTTGAACAAAATATTTTTGAAAACAGTTATATGGGACATTTAATGACAAATTCGTCCAAATATAACTGAAAACAACTTTTCAAAAATAAAATTGTTAAAAACATTGTTAGTTTTTGAGTTATGAGAAATTTGAGGTAATAGAGCTTCTGCTGAGCTCAACAGAGCTCTGCAAGAATACAGCTCTGTAATCACAAATTTACTCATATATCGGACAAAAACCATGACCCCACACAATTTTTTTTTCCAAAACAGTTTTCTCGGACACCAACTTTCAAATATATCCGAAAAACACTTTTTAATGCATATCTAAACTTGGATGATTAAAATGACTAATTGATTTTTAGTTATGAGAAATTTTCTCTCATAGAGCTTCTGTTGGCCCTGACAGAGCTTCTGCAAGCTTTAACAGAGCCTCAAAACCTCTGTGATCGAAAATTCTTCCCTAAAATCTTATTAATCCTCTCCAAATAATTTTATGCATGTTTTGGTCAAACAAGAACCTACAGGGTCATGATAACAATGAGATATATGGGAAAAGGGTGAAAATCAAGATTTTGAAAATCACAGATCCTCTGTAAATCAACAGAGCTTCTGTAAAATGGGTTTTTAGTCATTCTGTGAAGTAACGGATACATTTTACTGCGAGTTAACCTTTTCTGACAAAGAAAAGCCTCACGCGCCTAGCATTAATGGGCCGCGCACGACGTCCTGTCAACCTCTGACAATGGCCCACGTGTCTCATTTCTATTGGGGCGTACAAAGCACGATTTTTACGGAAAAATGAACCCCGTTTCAAACTCGAGTACGGATTTCAAAAATTTATCCATTGCCAAAAATTTACCCTTTCAAATTCTATCTTTTACCCATCTATAAAACCCAACCCTAACTCTTCATAAAAACCTTTCGAATTCATCTTCTTCTCCGACGAATCCCTGCAAAACCTGCACATATCTTACTCTCAAATTCAAATGGCTTCATCTTCCAGAGTTATCTCTCCCACCCAGTCTCCGGCGGACTCACCTGAATCTTCCCCTGCTCATTCTGAGCATTCAGAAAACCTCCATTTCGCAAGAAATGAGGAACAAGACGATTCTGGAGATTCGGCAGAATTTGTTCCAACCACAAATCTCCAAAACTTTATTTCTCAAGAACATTTTGAAGAAATGTTACCCATCAAATCAAACAACTGCTTCCTTGTCCCATCTCCCACTGCATTCGGCGAAGCCCATGCCATCCTTCTGAACATAATAGAAAACCATTTCCTTTTCCCTCTGCTCTCAAGAACACCAGAGAAAATACCAGTCAGGTATCTGAACCAATTCTGGCAGAGCTGCAGATACGACAAAGATGATTCGCTCATCAAAGGTTACATTTCAAGACCTGATAACTCTGAGCACATGGAACTCAAATTCAACAGAACCATGTTCTCTCTCGAGTCAATCTACCCACGAGGGGTCTTCTTGGTCTACAAACATATGCAGAACCACCCACAGATGAAGAGCTCTGTGATTTTGTTGAAATGCTTGGGTACAACACCCACCTGAGAAAACGAAATGACTTTCGCAGAGGCAGACTACCACCTCTGTGGAACACCCTATTCTCAATCCTTAACAGGTTCCTGACAAGGAAAATTGGGAGCATAGACCAGAGTTCGCACCAAATTCTATCAATAATGTATGGGGTCTTCTATGATCTCCCTCTCGACTACTAAACAATAATGATGCAAGAGATCATACATACTATTGATAGAAAGAACAATACAAAAAGAACAAGAGAGAAGGATCCCAACTTTCTGCCGCCTCTGCAATTGCAGAGAATTCTGGGAGTTCATTTTGAGCCTCTGCTACTAATGGAGAATTGGCCAATGGAAGGGCCAACTGCTAAACAATTCCCCATGAACAGAAATATCCCCACAGATCACAAAGATGGCTACAGATTATGCAGGCCAATATCCAAAAGACTTCTGAGCTACGCATCAAGCAAATCCCTTACCCGTAGGTACATACGCCATCACAGAACTCCAGAACCGAGTCCTATGACACCACCGCGTTTAGGTGTCCCCCTAGGAGCAACAATCGTAGAACCCCTCTCTCCCACGACAAAGGAACAAAAACTGGCCAAACACTTGGCAATACAACAGAGCTTCACAGACAAACGTGAAAAGCTCAAAAGAAAGAAGTCCTCCAGAGCCTCTGCCACAACCCAAAAGAAGAAAACTAAGAAGAGGAAAATGGCAGAAGGCACCTCTACAGAAGTAGCTGAACCACAATCTTCACCCCCTCAAGCCACAGAAGTTGGCTCTTCTGCCCCTCCAAAAGCAAAGAAGAAGAAATCGAAGAAATCAAAGAAAGCTGCAAAAGCCACTTCTACAGATGTTGAGGAAACACGAACTTCACCTCCTCCTGCCACAAAAGGAGTCTCCTCTACCCATCCCTCTTCTTCTTCAAAACCAAAGAAGAAACGAAAGTCAAAACCAACAGAGAAAGGGGCCTCAAAACCAAAGAGGAGAAAGACCAAAAAGAGATTGAGAACAATCGCAGAAGAGGAGTCTGCAGAGGTACTTGAAACAGAGGTTGCAGAAGCTGAAGAAGAAGAATCTACAGAGCACTTGGCAACAGAAGCCTCAGAGCCTAGGGAAGAAATCGTAGAAGAGCCTAGGGTAGAAACCGCAGAAGAGGCTAGGATAGAAGCCACCACAGAAGAAGAAACTGCAGAGCAAAGGGCAGATCGTTTTGCAAATCAAGGAAGTTTAAGTGACTTCCTTGACCATCCCGAATTTTCCGACACCCTAAATACCGCCGGATGGACTGCAGAACCACTAGACCACCACACAACAGAGGAACACGATTTCTCTATCTCTGGGGTGGACACAACTCTGCAAGAAGACGATCAAACTCCCAGAGATCACAGGGGCGAAACTCCAAACATCTTGCAGAATCCCTTTATTCATGGATTGGACGTACACAAAATGAGTCCAAGACCAGCCTCTGCAGTGGTAATAGAAGAAATTGATATGTCAGAAGAGGCTATAAGGGAAAGAAATCAGTATCTGACAGCTGAATGGGAGCATCCAGGGGTTACAGAGGTATTAGAGAAAATGGGAGGAAAAGAAACAGAATTAGAAAAAGATGTCGTAGAAGAAGAAGGCACACATCCATCACCCCCTCCCAGTGCAACCCACATTTCTGACACCGCAGGTCTAGCTGCAGAAGGTGTCATTGAAACAGAGCCGCACAGCTCGAACCTAACCCAAACCATCCAGCCAGAAGTTATTCTTTCAACTTCTGAGCCCACAAAAACCGGGGAAACCATTCCTAGGGAGTCTCCTCAAAGAGACTCACCTACAGTTCGTGATCAATCACCCCAGATCACATCAGAACACCCCACAGAGGAATTTGTTTCCTCTGCCACGCACATTGTTAGATCTGAAGTTTTGTCAATAAACCAAGTGTTGAAGATCTGATAAGAAGGTTCAGAAGTTCTGAGAAGAAGAGTCAGAAGTTCTGAGAAGAAGAGTCAGAGATCTGAGAAAGAGAAGTCAGAAGTTCTGAGAAGCGTGATCAGAAGAATGTTCAGAAGTTCTGAACTACCTGTTCAGAACTTATGACGAGTTTCGTTACTTAGTAATGTGTAAACTAATTAGGACACGTGTTTTGTTCTTATTAGTCTTTCTTATTTGTACTGTAGCTTTAATATATCCGTTACAGTATAAATAGAGTGGTTAGCACTACGTTGCTAACTGATTGATTTTCCCATATTACTTGTATTCATTCCTTGTAATCTTTGAGGTTATCTCTCTCTTAGATCTGTAATTCTGTGCATCATTGAATACAATTGGGCTTGATCATACAATTTCTCAATTACTTCTTTCTATATTGATTGTAAGAATAGATCCTGCACTTTCAATTGGTATCAGAGCCAATCAACAAACAAATTCGTTCAAGATTGTGATTGCGAAGATCGATTGATCAATTTCTTGAAGATTTCTTGATTCATTCAAAATTCGATTCCGCTGCTAGGGCTAGTTCTTGAATTCTTAGCAATTCTTGAATTACCTGCTACTTTTCGATCAAGAAAATCGAATTTGTCTTTCTGTTGAATTTTCTTACAATCATGTCTTCTAAAGAATATCTAGCCATGGGATCCGAAACCAAACCGCCTGTTCTTATACCAGAAGAGTATCAGCAATGGAAAACTCGTATGATCCAATTCCTTGACAACATCGATGAAAATCTTATGATTTCTATTCGAGAAGGTCCAATCGAAGTATATATCGATGTCGCCGCAACCCCTGCTACAGAGACAACTCCAGAAATTCCAGCGACCAGAGTAAAGAAGAATTATTCCCAATACACTGCTGAACAGAAAAATAGGCATGCTATTGACAAAAGAGCAATTACTTTGATGACTTTGGCTGTCCCGAATGAGGTTCTTAACAGGATTGACAGTGGATCATCAGCTAAAGAAATGTGGGACGAATTGGAAAGGCAAATGTTAGGAACTGTGAGATCTATTCAGGCAAAGTTAAATCAAAGCATAAATGCTTATGAAAGGTTCAAAGCAAAAGAGTCAGAAAGTTTGACACAGACATACAGTAAATTTTGCACTATTCTAAATGACTTGAGAAGAAATGGACTGAAGAAAACAAAATCAGAAATAAATTACAAATTTCTGAACAGTCTAAATTCAGAATGGTCATCATTTGCCATAAGTCTGCAAATGAACAAGGATATGTGTGAAGAAGACTTAAATGATTTGTTCTGTGTTCTTAATCAACATGAAGACTCTGTCAAGTTAGTTGTGGAAGAAAAGAAAAATGTTGCTGATCAGTTAGCGTTCTTATCAAAGTCCAAAGCAATCAAAGCACCCAAAAAGACTGCATATCTATCAGAAATACCGAGTCTGGAGGAATCTGACAAAGAAGAAGGATCAGAAGATGATGAAGATATCAAGATAATGGCTGAAAAGCTAGCTTTGCTGACAAATACTTTCAACAAAAGGTATGGGAAGGGCAGATTTCAAGGAAATTATAAGAGAGCTGGAAGTTCAGATTATAAGAAGAAAGATGACAGAGAAGAAAATAAGATTGAAAAGAGAATAGAGAGAAGTGAAGAAAACAAGGAAGAGAAGGAAGAGAGAAAAGAAAAGAATCTGTGTTTCAAGTGTGGAAAATCTGGCCATTATGCCAAGGATTGCAGAATTAAAGTTGTGAAAGATTATGAATACTACACGAAGAAGGCTCAGCTTGCAAAGAAGAGAGATGACGAGAGTGCGCTATTGGCTGAACAGGAGAATTGGCTGTACTACACTTCTGATGAAGATGATCATATCAACTTTCCACAGATGCGAAGCTATATGGCAAAAATGAGGAATGAGGATGATTCTGATTTTGAAGATGCTGATTCTGAGTCATCTGCTGAGGTACATTCTTCACTTGAATTAGAGTTAATGACACAGATTGGTGAAATGAAAACTGAATTTGCTAATCTAAGAAAACAGATAAAAGGAGAAAGAACTTTGGTTAACAAATTCAGAATTGAAAAAGAAGTAATAAACGAACAATATGAAGAATCTGAGGCTGAGAAACAGAAAGTTAAAGATGAAAATTCTGAATTGATGAAAAGGCTTTCTGAACTAAAAGTTGAGTTTTCAAAAATAAAGGATGAAAAAGGTGATTTACAAATAAAATTTGATATGTTATTTGAAGAAAGAAAGAATTTATACACCAAAATCAAAGAATTGGAAGATTTGAATTTGAAAAGAGGTCAGACTCAGCAAACATTAAATCTTTTATTAAGCAATGTTAAAGATACAAGATTTTACAATCCAAAGAAGGGATTGGGATTGGAAGAAAATGTCATTTTAAAAAGAGCTCCAATACTTCAAGTTTCTAAGCCAAAAATCCCAGAAATTGTTGAAGTTTTCATAAGACCTGCTAGTTCTATAACAAGTTCTGACAATTTGCAAAGACCAAACTCTAAAAAGTCAGATGAGACAATTTCTGAGTCTAAAACAGAAAAGTCAGTTGGTTCAGAAGAAAAGGTTAAGAAAGAAGTTTCTAAACCAACAGATGAAAAGCCAAGATACAATGATACTAAATTCAAGTATGATTCCTTAAATGTCAGCTACAAAAATAAACAACCAAGTTTTTCATATCATGACATTGAGAGCATATTTGATACAAGTAAAAATTCTGAAACAGTCAATCAGAAGTCTGAAACTTCTAGTCAGGATTCTGAACTTTGTAGTCAGAATTCTGAGTCTAAAGATCAGACATCTGAGTCTGTAAATCAGAACTCTGACTCAGGTAGTCAGAAGTCTGATTCAACTGGATTTTCTGAAACAAAATCAGATGAATTTTTGCAACTTGAAAAGAGATTTAATCTTGTGAGTCAAGAACTTGAGGATTTAAGGAAAGCTTATGATGAACTTGAAAATGATTTCTGTGAGGTGGATATTAAACTTGAAGAAGCTTTGAAAGAAAAGAATATTTTTATTCAGAAAATAACAGAGCTTGAAAAACTGAAGACTGAGTATGATCTTTTTAAAATTAATGCTTCAAGAGAAAATGATAAATTCTTTAATGAATCAAGTACATATGAAAAAGGTGAATCATCTAATTCTTCTAACAAAAAGAACTTGAATTTTTCAGAAAAAGAAGAAAGCAAAAGGAAAGATGATCTTGCAAAGTTGAATGATCTGAAAAGGGAACTTGAGAAGCTTAGAATGAAATCTACTTCTGAACTAAACGCTAGAAATTCTTGTAATAAGGGCAATTGTACTCTGAACAGTATAAATAAAAATGAAATGATCTATGTTTCAGATTTATTGTCACTTGCAAAGAAAAATCTTGTTTGTGTTAGATGTAAAAATGATTCATTCCAATATTCTCACAAATGTCAAGTCAAAATAACTTCTGTTTCATACATAAGAAAAGATATTCAGAAAGTTTCTGTTTCTCAAAATACAGAAAAGAAGAAAATTTCTGTTCCTCAGACTCAGAAGAAAGAAAAGATAAAAGAAAAGAAAGTTGAAAACATAGCAAAACCAAAAGTTACAACTCTCAAAAAGAATTTGAACAAACTTGTAAGCAGAAAATGTTCTGACTTCATAAAAGTTCAAGGAAAGTGGTGTTTGAAGAAAGATTTTGAGTGGAGAGTAAAAGGTACTAATGTTAAATCCAATGACAAAGCTAACAAAGATGGACCCATTCCAAAATGGGTACCTAAACCTAACTGATCCTTTTGCAGGGCTGTCATGTGTGGTTTTTAGATTCAGGAGCTTCAAGACACATGACAGGTCAGAAGTCTTTTCTATCAAACTTCACAGAAAAGGCTGGAGGAGCAGTAAACTTTGGAAACAATAGCAAAGGTCAAGTCAAAGGTTATGGGGATTTAACTAAAGGGGATCTAACTATCCAAAAGGTTTTCTATGTTGAAGGATTACAACACAATCTTTTCAGCATAAGTCAGTTTTTAGACAGTCTTTGTCAAATTAAGTTTCAAATAACAGGTTGCATGATTCTAACTGAAAATGATGTCAAAGTCTTCTGGGCCAAAAGACATATGGACTTATTTGTAGTTAATTTTTCAAAATTGAAAACATTAAATACAGTTTGTCTTTTATCAAAATCAACTGCAAATGAATGCTGGCTTTGGCACAGAAGATGTTCTCATCTGAATTTCAAAGATCTTAATAATCTTGTTGCAAAACATTTGGTTAAAGGCTTACCAAAGCTTAAATTTGAAAAAGAATCATTATGCTCAGCTTGTGAAATGGGCAAGATGAAAAAGAGTTCTCACAAATTAAAAATGGACTCATCTTGCAAAGCACCATTAGAAATGATTCATACTGATCTTTGTGGTCCAATTTCAGTTCAATCGATGGGAGGAAAGAAATATATGCTTGTGATTGTTGATGAATTATCCAGATACACGTGGGTTGAGTTCCTAAGAGCTAAGTCAGAAGCTGCTACTACATTGATAAATTTTATCAAAAGGATTCAAGTTCTCTTACAACTTCAAGTTCAGAAAATCAGAAGTGATAATGGAACGGAGTTCAGAAATGAGACTCTTCAGAATTTTTTAGAAAGTTCTGGGATTTCTCACAATTTTTCTGCTGTCAGAACTCCTCAACAAAATGGTGTTGTTGAAAGGAAGAATAGAACTCTAGTTGAGGCTGCGAGAACAATGCTGGCTTATGCAAATCTTCCTACTTTCCTATGGGCTGAAGCAATTGCAACTGCTTGTTTTACACAAAATAGAACTTTAATCAATAAGAGATTAAATAAGACTGCTTATGAACTGATAAATAAAAGAAAACCATTAATCAAATTCTTTCATATTTTTGGTTGCAGATGCTATGTTCTCAGAGACAGAGAAAATCTTGCCAAATTCGATAAAAAGGCAGATGAAGGATACTTTGTGGGTTATTCTTTAACTTCCAAAGCATTCAGAATCTACAATAGAAGAACCAAGAGGATGATGGAGAGCATAAATGTAACTTTTGATGAAGCCAGAATGCGGACTTCTGAACAAGACAGTTCAGAACTCATGCTGAACAAGACAAAAATGACTTCTGATACAAATTCTAATCCTATTTGTTCAGAACTCAATTTACTGTTTAAGGATGCTTTTAGTGAACTAATTTCTGATTCTTATGCAGAATATGAAAACCCAAAGATGGTCAAAGAGATGAAAAATAAGACTCCAGAAATAGTTCAATCAACTGTAATTTCTGACAAAGGTCCATCAGAGGAGTGCCCAAATCTAATAAATACAAGTGGTGAAAACTCTGAACCTTGTAATCAGAATTCTGATTCTTGTACTCAGAACTCTGAACAAGTCAATCAGAACTCTGACTTCATTAATCAGAACTCAAACTTGGATGCAACTCCTACTCATACGTCAGAACAAGGTGACAGTTCAGAATTACGAGCAATCATTGATGAGAATGATGCAAACAACAATTATTCAGAGATTGATGTACTCCCTAGTGCTAATAAATGGACTAAAAATCACCCTATTCATCAAGTAATAGGTGATCCATCAGCAGGAGTAAAGACAAGATCAGCTACAGCAAATGAAGCAATGTTTGCTGGTTTCTTAAGTGTAATTGAACCAAAGAAATCTAATGAAGCCCTAGAGGATCCAGACTGGATTTCAGCAATGCAAGAGGAATTGCTTCAATTTGAAAGAAATAAAGTTTGGAGACTCATTCCAAAGCCTGAAGGTAAATCTATAATTGGAACTAAATGGGTGTTCAGAAACAAAAAGGATGAATCAGGTGTTGTCATCAGAAACAAGGCAAGATTGGTTGCTAAGGGATACTGTCAACAAGAGGGAATTGATTATGATGAGACATTTGCACCAGTGGCAAGAATAGAGGCAATCAGAATATTTTTAGCCTATGCTGCACATAAAAACTTCAAGGTGTATCAAATGGATGTCAAATCAGCCTTTCTAAATGGCAAACTTAATGAAGAGGTGTATGTCCATCAACCTGAAGGTTTTGTTGATCCAGAATTCCCTGATCATGTTTATATTTTAGACAAAGCTTTATATGGTCTAAAACAAGCACCACGAGCCTGGTATGACACTCTTACTAAACACCTGTTAGGTTCAGGATTCAAGAAAGGTAAGATTGACACAACTTTGTTTTTAAAGAAACAGGGTAATGATTTGATTCTGATTCAGATTTATGTTGATGACATAATATTTGGTTCTACCAGTCCAGAATTATGTGATAATTTTTCAAAAATCATGTCATCTGAATTTGAAATGAGCATGATGGGTGAACTGAATTTTTTCCTTGGTCTTCAAGTCAAACAACTACCAAAAGGTATTTTCATAAATCAAGGAAAATATGTCAGAGATATTCTGAAAAAGTTCAAAATGTCTGATTGTGCTTCTATGAGAACACCTATGGCAACTAACATAAAGTTAGATGCTGATCTCAAAGGTGTTTCAGCAGATATCAAACTTTATAGAGGCATGATTGGATCATTACTTTATTTGACTGCAAGTAGACCAGATATCATGTTTTCTACCTGTTTCTGTGCTAGATTTCAATCTAACCCGAAAGAATCACATATGTTGGCTGTCAAAAGGATTTTAAGATATCTCAAAGGAACACCTGATCTAGGTTTATGGTATCCAAAAGAAACTGACTTCAAATTGACTGCTTTCACTGATGCTGATCATGCAGGAAGTAGGTTGGACAGAAAGAGTACATCTGGTGCTTGTCACTTTTTGGGAGATAAAATAGTGAGTTGGGCATCAAAGAAACAGAACTGTGTATCCACTTCAACTGCTGAAGCAGAGTATGTTGCTGCTGCTGCTTCATGCTCTCAAACATTGTGGATGAGAACACAACTCATGGACTATGGATATCAGCTTAATAAGATTCCCATCTATTGTGACTCAGAAAGTGCAATTGCTATTACTCAGAACCCTGTTCAACATTCGAAGACTAAGCATATAGATGTGAGGTATCATTTTATAAAGGACTATGTGGAAAAAGGAACTATAGAGATGCACTTTGTGCATACAAAGTATCAATTGGCTGACTTGTTCACAAAGCCTCTTGATCACAAAAGGTTTTCTTTTCTCATATGTAAAATAGGAATGCTTAATCTGCCTAGTTGAAAATATTTTTTTTCTTAAAAATGCTAAAAATTTTTAAGTAAACTTGTCTGAGTAGTGTATTCAGAACTTCTGAGTCTTGAGTTCGGAACTTCTGAATCTTGAGTTCGGAACTTCTGAATCTTGAGTTCAGAACCTCTGAGTCTTGAGTTCAGAACTTCTGAGTCCTGAGATCAGAACCTCTGAATCTTAAGGTCAGAAATTCTGAGTCAATACTTCAGCAATCTAACTTTCAAAAATTTACTTTTGAGAAATACAAATAACTTCAACTGTATGGATTATGCTTCTTTGATTATCTTTTAATCTCATCTTTATGTATCATTAATACTCAAATGCATGCTCAAGTCAAGGGGGAGCATCAAAATTCTTTTGGAAATCATTTTGTGATGCTTAAAAGATTTGTTTTCATTTCTTATCTGTTCAAACCTCTTCTGAATAATCAAAATGTTTTATATTGGTCAGAAGTTGATTTTAAAAGACATTTTGGTTACAAGGCAAAATTCTTCTAAGTCATGGAATCAGAACATCTGTGCGTGTTATTCAGATTTTTGACTTGAGTCAAAATTCTATCCACTAACACGTGTCAGCTTCATATTTGTTTGACAATGCCACGTATTTCATTTAAATCCTTTGTGGTATTTCACATGTGTTGACTCCGTTATAACATTGATTTCGCTTTTCCGTTAAACCTTTCAACTTCACGGATTTTAAATAGGTCTTAAAATCCCTATTTCAAATTTCTTTCAAATTCCAGAGCGAAACGTGAGATACGAATCAAATCCAGAGTTCTTTGAATCTGTTTTCTTCTTAAATCATGTCTGAAATACGAAGAAGTGGTCCAATTTCTCTACATTCTACAAAATCGATAATGGATTCATCCGATTCGGAAAATGATGAAGTACAAAATAGAGTTGCAGAGGAAGGGGCAATAAGAAATGATGAAGAAGATGAACAAATGGATGAATCTGAAGGAAATGCGGATGAGGTAAACGTTAATATTGAACATGATCAGAGTGCTGCAGGTTCTATTATGTCAGATAGATCTATTCTAGTGGAAAGAGTTGTTCCTGAGAGTGAATGGTTGAAATTATCTGAAAATAACTGTATTATATTGTTTGAGGAAAGTCGTTTTAAGCCTGAACACAGAATTATCATGGAGTTATTCAAACATCATCCGTACAGAAAATGGTTTACAAGAAGTAAAAATGTGCCTGTTCAGTACATACAACAATGGTGGAAATATCTTAGGTTAGAAGATAATAAGTTTGTGTCTGAAATTGGAGGAGTGACATTTGTCTTATCTATCTCTGCACTAAGAGAAATGCTGAATCTACCAGAGAAAGATGATGTACAAAGAAGAACAGATTTTGAGGATTTACCCCTAACAGAGGAATTAATAGCAGAGTTCATGAAGTTGGGATACAATGAAGGATTGAGGACTCTCAGTTTGTTCAGAAGAAACAAATTACCACCTATTTGGGCTTGCTTCTTTCATGTGGTAAATAAATGTTTGTCAGGGAAAAATAGTTCTGCTGATCAAGGTTCTAAACAAATTCTTCAGATATTTCAAGGTTTAGTGAAGAATAGGCATTATGACTATACTTTAATACTTTGGGAAGATATGAAGAATACATTTGAGAAGAATCAGAAAGCAATTCAGAAGAAGACAAAGGATGCTCCACTGACATACATTCCCTACATAAGGTACTGGCAAATTGTTATTTGGTATGCCATGCAGGAAAACAGAACAATCTCAAGAAGAACAAATGAAGAGCATGGTCCTACATTTTATTTGAGTAAGATGACCTCAGTAACAAGACTTGAAAATTATCCCAATCATAAACTGTTGCCAAAATCACTTAGGAATTATATTCCAAGGGAGAGTGAGATTTTAAAAGCTTATTGCACCTCTATGGGAATTGAATTACCTCAAATCCCTGCCCAAGAGGACCAACCTGAGAAGAGAGGTGAGGGGTCTAGTCGAATTAGAGAGGGGGAGGATGTTCAGATGGGTGAACATTCTGAGAGACTTGAGGGGGAAAATTCTGAGAGCTTGGTTAGACTCAGTGAGGAAAAACAGAATGAGAGTGGTGAGGATGAGAGATTGTTAACAGAGGTTCAAACAGAAAGAGATGCCTCTGAACCAGCTAATCTTGACCAGGTAACCACACATGCTATTGGTTCACATCTCTTGGTGTCCAATATTGAAACAAACACCATGGACCTAGTGGTGGATCTTGAACAACCCATCCATACCCACTCAGAAGCATTTCAACATGCTACTGTTTCACACAAATCCGGGGAACCATCCCAAACTCATTTGGAGGGAGGTGATAAATCCCAACTTATTTTTCAACACATTGAGTCTGAATATCACAGTCCTATTCATATTGAGCCTGAAATTCCTTTTGACACTTGCACAGATCAGGAATTTCGTACTCCTGAAACAACATTCATAGACATGCCTAATGTTGGGTGTCGAGGATTGGATGGAAGTCCTGGTGAGGTGAACATTACAAAAGCCTCATTCAAACGTGCATCTGTTGTACAAGATGACTGTGTGTTATCTACAGGCCATGAGCTCTCTGGGCACATGAAAACTGGACCATCTGTTGGTTCAGGTTCACTGTTAGAAACTTCTGAATTTGAAAAGATTCAGAAACAAAACAAGGAGATGGGGGAAAAAGTAGAAAATTTGGAGAAGAGGATGGAGGATCTGAATGATGAGGTATCAGATTTGAAAGATGTGTTGGAGAAAAAGTTAATTTCTGTTGAAACCAAGGTAGATGATGTAAAGAAATCCTTGGATTCTCACAAAAAGGAGATCATGGATATAATGTCTGGTTTTCAAAAAGATATGTTGAAACAAATGCAAGATATGCAGGATTCTATACTAAAAGCACTGAGTGTATCACTGGCTTCTACTTCAAAGCCTCTTGATCCTGTTCCTATTGCAGAAGCTGAAGCTGAAGGTACTTCTAATCAGAACTTAAAAAGAAAGTTTGATGATAATGAGCCTCATGATCATCAAAAGGGGGAGAAAAGACAAAGGTTAAGTTCTGATGATGACATTGGCATAGAAGATTTTGAGATAGCAGACATGCACTTAGCCAATACAAAAAGTTCAGAAGATCAGACACAGGAAAATTTAAAGAAGATGATTCAGATAGTACAGCTTGACAGTTCAGATACAGAAGAAATGGAGTTGGGAAGTATTGATAGTAATGAATCAGATAAAACAGAGGAATTGAACTTGGATACTGAGATGGAAGGAAACTCAGATGAAACTGTAGCTATTGAGGAATCTGATTTGAGAATAGAAGAAATAGTGGAAAGTACAGTGGTAAACAGGTGTACAGATATTGTGGTTTATAACAGTGAAAGGGCAATGGAGTCTGAATCAGAAGAAAGGAGGTTGAATGAAGAATTGATCAGAAGAATGCATAATGAAGTAGTCAGAGCTTTGAGTGTTCAGAAAATTCATAAAGGGATAAAAGTAATAAGACCTATTGATCTGATGGGTGAAGAAGACAGAACTGTTGATTATTCTCAGAATTTTAAGCATGAGTTCAGATATAACTATGCTGATGAGATGAACACAGAAGAAGAATATGAGAAACTAGAAGATTACTTCATGCCTTCTGAGTATGTATTCAGAAAACCAATTGAGATTTCCAAGATTAACTTGCAGACGTTAGAAGAACCCATATGTGATTTCATCCTGGAACTAAGTGATGTACCTTTGGCCAGACAATTTCATGATGATATTTTTCTTGAGGAAATGTATGAAAACCTCTACCACTCAGAAGGAGAATATGAGTTTTTAGAAAGTAATGTGGATGGTTTCATGGATGAAAGAGCTCAGATGATTTACACAGAAGCTTCAAACAGATTCAGAATTCCTGACTCAAGACTGCATATTCAGAAAAGAATTGAGAAAGTTCTAATGTTTCAAGAAGAAGAATTCAGTGGTTTAATGTTTGTTAGAATGGAAGTATTGAAAGAGAAAAATACAAAAGTTGCCATGTCCAGTTTTGATTTCCACAGACTAACACTTGATGATCAGATCTTTCTAGTCAAATTTTTCTCTGGTACTGAAGAAGCCTTGATGGAAATTGAATGCAGAAGACTTCTGGGTATCTATGTCAGAAACATGTACTTATATGATTTTCAACTAGCCATTGAAGGAAGAAAAGAGAAGTGCAATCTGAGGTCTCCAACAAATATTGCAGGATTTGATGTGTGTACAAAAGGATTCGTAAATGAAGGAATGGAATCTGAAGGGTTTGCATATAAAGTTCAAGAGAGACTTGAAATGTTCAAACTGAAAGAACTGGTAAAATATAGTGATGCAACTCTGAGTTGGTTACTGATTGAAATGGAAGTAAGTGCTAAAACTGAAAGAGAGAACTTAAAGAAAAGGTGTGTAAACTCTATGAATAGAAGGTTGAATCTCAGAAGAAAGATCAGAAGTTGTGGTGAATGGTTGCTATCTGAAGTTAATCCCAAGAAGATGTTACACAGTGATTTTGTGTTCCCTGCTGAGTATGAAGTGAATGAAATTTTGTCAGATGAAGTTGAAGAAGTTCAGGACACAACACCTCAGAATGTGCAGATAACTAATATTGACCAAGCTGAACAGTCTGAACCCAAAGAAGATGAAATATTCATTGATCTGAATGGATACTTTCTTGAATTTGATCTGCCTGAGTTTTTCAAACCAAAAGAAGTACAATTCTTGGATGTGTATTATGATAGGTCTAAGGAGACTCAGATCTGGTTGGCTGAAAAATCAAGATGTCTTGGCAAAACAAAGCAAGCCGTTTACTCAGATTTTCTAATCACTGGAATCAGAGAATTGAAGGTTAAGAAATTCAGAAAGATGGAGTACTTATCCTTTGAAGTTTTGAGAGAAGATGGCAAGGTTTATTATTTTACTGATGCAGATTTTGAGAAACTGTCAGTGGTTGACTTCTACAGATTACACAGCTTTCTATGTTTTAAAGAGTCAAGTAAAGACAGAAATGAAAGGAAGGCAAGAAGTGTGGTGATTGAGGCCATGTTCTATATCTTAAGGTGGCATTGCTATACAGATTTCCAAATAGCTCTGTATTTGCAAAAGTCATGTGTTTATCTGGCAAATCCCAATACAGATCATGAGCAGAAAAAGGTGTTAAAGACTGGAAGTGTTCACAAGTATCCAGATCTGGGAGTATTTTTGAAGAACAAAAGTGGAAAGATCTTCTTCAGAGCAAAGGAAACTGCAAAATATTGTTCTGGAACTTTAAGGATCATAAAGCACAATTTGGAGAAAAAGATGCTGAAAGTAAAGGAAGCAAACATAACTCAAGAAGCAATAAATCAGCAAGTTGAAGTTATTCAAGAAATTATTGACAAGATTGATAAGAGGCTTAATCTGAGGAATGTGCTACTTCAGAAAATTGTTCCTGCTCTGAAAGAATTAGATGATGCAAAGTTTAAGTTTATTTGACAAAAAGGGGGAGATTGTTAGATCTGAAGTTTTGTCAATAAACCAAGTGTTGAAGATCTGATAAGAAGGTTCAGAAGTTCTGAGAAGAAGAGTCAGAAGTTCTGAGAAGAAGAGTCAGAGATCTGAGAAAGAGAAGTCAGAAGTTCTGAGAAGCGTGATCAGAAGAATGTTCAGAAGTTCTGAACTACCTGTTCAGAACTTATAACGAGTTTCGTTACTTAGTAATGTGTAAACTAATTAGGACACGTGTTTTGTTCTTATTAGTCTTTCTTATTTGTACTGTAGCTTTAATATATCCGTTACAGTATAAATAGAGTGGTTAGCACTACGTTGCTAACTGATTGATTTTCCCATATTACTTGTATTCATTCCTTGTAATCTTTGAGGTTATCTCTCTCTTAGATCTGTAATTCTGTGCATCATTGAATACAATTGGGCTTGATCATACAATTTCTCAATTACTTCTTTCTATATTGATTGTAAGAATAGATCCTGCACTTTCACACATTATAGGACCCACACTTTTTTCAGAGAGAAGTAGAGAGCACAAAGACAAAGAGACTCTAGACAAGTCTCCTAGTCAACAGGAGGATATTCCAATACCCACCTCTGGAGTGGATTTGGACAATGTCCTTCTCAGAACTTCTGTAGAGCTTGAAACTCTTGTTTCTTCTCGAGGATCAGAAGGAAATCCTTCCACCTCCAACGTACAAACAGGGGTGAAAGAAGGTGTCCAAGGAACAGGGACTCACTCTGGGGACGCATGTGTTCCTCCAGAGGTTACCACTGGATCACAAGTATCAAGGGATGAGTTCCAAACCCTTGTCACCTCTGTGAACCAAACCCTGAAAGAGTTGCAAAGCTCTTTCAAATCTTTTGCAGAGACATCATCGCAGGCTATGCTCAAACTGAACACCAAAATGGACAACCTGTCCACAGAGGTGAAAACTGCAATTTCACAGATGAAGTCTGCTGCTGCAACAACCACCACTTCTGCCGCAACACCTACAACTTCTTCAATTGAGGACTCACTCAGAAAGTTCCTTGATCAAATGAACAACCAGACTTCAGTGTCAACGGGCATCACTCCTGCAGATCTACAGAGAGCCCTACAACAAGTTCAAGAAGAAGCCATGCGAAATACTGTGCTGATGCAACCCAAAGATTACATGACAAGAGCACAGCTGACAGAGCTTGGGCAGAATGTGATCAACCAAGTTACAGAGGTCATCCTCTCCTTCACCACTGCCAATGCTAACTTCGTCAAAGATTTCAGGGAAAGTGTAGGAAGAATGAGATTCAGAACAGAGGCAGAGCTGGCAACTATTCTTGGCCTCTGTGACGATGTATGCGAAAAACTGATAGCTGCTGGAGCTCAAATGCCAAAGAAACCCGACGCTTCCTGCAGGGCAGAGGGTACTTCTGATAAGGGTCAGGATGACTCTGATGATGATGACCAGCCTGGTCCATTAGATCATCCTGAGGGGGAGAAAACCACAGAGACAGCTGCAAGCAGAGGACTTACAGGTCCACCAATAGCCGCAGAACCTGTGAGTCAAGACCCTCCAGAGCAAACCCAACAAGAGCAACAAACGCAACAAACCACAGAGGCAATACCCACCTTTGTGGAATCATCTACTCAAGAGCCAGAGACTACAGAAAAGACTACAGAGGCTACAACCTCCCCAGAGGTAATCATCTTAGAAGAAAGCCCAACAAATCAACCCGGAGGTACAGAAGCACAAAAGACCACAGAGGAAGCACCCACCTCTGTGGAGTTCCCTTCAATGTTTGGGGAAGATGTTCAACATTTGACATCTTCCTCAGAAGAAGAACTTCCCTCCCAACCTCCAAAACAAACAGAATCACCCAAAACCTTCCCGAGGAAAAAGTCGATTGCACATAAACCACCAAGAAAGACAAAAGACTCTGCTTCTGATGTTCTAAGGAAAATGCACACCTTAATGACAAATCGAATGGCGCATAGAGCAGCAGAGAGTCACAAGTTTTCAGCAGTATTAAAAATGAAAAGACAATACGACATTCCTCACTCACCAGAGCTCACAGAA
>JAWVWS010000222.1:0-2500 GCA_033807775.1 Saussurea involucrata
TGAAATTTCATCATGATGGAGATAGATCATTGCAATTGTTGGTTTTAAACGAGGAATTCCTAGTAAGCGCGAGTCATCAGCTCGCGCTGACTACGTCCCTGCCCTTTGTACACACCGCCCGTCGCTCCTACCGATTGATTGGTCTGGTGAAGTGTTAGGATCGCGGCGACGTGGGCGGTTCACTGCCGGCGACTTCGCGAGAATTCCACTGAATCTTATCATTTATAGGAAAGAGAAGTCGTAACAAGGTTTTCGTAGGTGAACCTGCGGAAGGATCAATGTCGAAGCCTGCACAGCAGAACGACCCGTGAACACATAATCACAACAGGGCGTCTAGGAGATCGGGTGCGAGCCCAAGCCCCGCGATGCTCCGCTGGCATGCGTGCATGGTGTCCCTTTTGAGGCATCATGGACGTCGTGTCGGCATGAAAACAAACCCCCGACACGGCAAGTGCCAAGGAAAACCAAACTTAAGAAGGGCGCGGCTCGTGTTGCCCCGTTTGCGGTGTGCACATGGGTCGTGGTCTCTCATTAACCATAAACGACTCTCGGAAACGGATATCTCGGCTCACGCATCGATGAAGAACGTAGCAAAATGCGATACTTGGTGTGAATTTCAGAATCCCGTGAACCATCGAGTTTTTGAACGCAAGCTGCGCCCGAAGCCATTCAGCCGAGGGCACGTCTGCCTGGGCGCCATGCATCGCGTCGCCCCCAACCACGCCTCCCTCATGGGGATGTGTTTTGTTTGGGCAGGAGAATGGTCTCCCGTGCTCATGGTGCGGTTGGCCTAAAAAGGAGTCCCCTTCGACGGATGCACGGCTAGTGGTGGTTTTCAAGGCCTTCGTATCGAGTTGTGCATATGTGACGGAATCGCTCTCCAAAGACCCCAACGTGTCGTCTTGCGACGACGCTTCGACCGCGACCCCAGGTCAGGCGAGACTACCCGCTGAGTTTAAGCATATCAATAAGCGGAGGAAAAGAAACTTACAAGGATTCCGTTAGTAACGACGAGCGAACCGGGAACAGCCCAGCTTGAAAATCGGGCGGCCTCGCCGTCCGAATTGTAGTCTGGAGAAGCGTCCTCAGCGGTGGACCGGGCTCAAGTCCCCTGAAAGGGGGTGCCAGAGAGGGTGAGAGCCCCGTCGTGCCCGAACCCTGTCGCACCACCAGGCGCTGTCTGTGAGTCGGGTTGTTTGGGCAACCTACCAAAAATTACGACTCCGTCTAGCCACCCTGTGCGCGTGGCCATCGTTTTAGGCACGCGGCACGCTGAGGCTAAACCCCACACCAGGACGCCCAGCACGCTTAGCCCCGCACGAGAAGTGCCCCGATCACGATTACGTCGCTCGAAAACCCGACCCTCGGTTCCCCGCACGGCGTGCAAGTTGCCCCTCACGGCGCGCAACTTTGCTCGCTCGGCGCGCAACTTTGCCCGCACAGCGCACAAGTACCCCACACGGCGTGCACGTTCCCCGCACGACGTGCACGTTTGCCCGCACACGACTTGGTTTCCCCGCACGGCGTGCAACTTGGCACGCACGTCGCGCACGTTCCCCGCATGGCGTGGACGTTTGCCCGTACACGACTTGGTTTCCCCGCACGTCGTGCACGTTTGCCCGCACACGACTTAGTTTCCCCGCACGGCGTGCAAGTTGGCCCACACGACGTGCAAGTTCCCCTCACGGCGTGCAAGTTGGCCCGCACGGCGCGTACGTTCCCCGCACGGTGTGCACGTTTGCCCGCACACGACTTGGTTTCCCCGCACGGCGTGAATATTTGCCCACACACGACTTGGTTTCCCCGCACGGCGTGCAAGTTGGCCCTCTCGGCGCGCAGTTTCCCGCACGGCGTGTAAGTTGGCCCGCACGGCGCGCACGTTCCCCGCATGGTGCGCACATTTGCCCGCACACGACTTGGTTTTCCCCGCACGGCGTGCACGTTTGCCCACACACGACTTGGTTTCCCCGCATGGCGTGCAAGTTGGCCCGCTAGGCGCGCAACTTCCCCGCATGGCATGCACGTTTCCCGCACGGAGCGCACGTTTGCCCGCACACGACTTGGTTTCCCCGCACGACGTGCACGTTCCCCACACGACTTGCAAGTTGGCCTATACGGCGCGCATGTTCCCCGCACGGCGTGCACGTTCCCTGCACGGCGCGCACGTTTGCCCGCACACGACTTGGTTTCCCCGCACGGAGTGCACGTTCCCCACATGGCGTGCAAGTTGGCCCGCACGACGCGCAAGTTCCCCGCACGGCGCGCATGTTTGCCCGTACGCGATTTGGTTTCCCCGCACGGTGTGCACATTCCCCGTACGGCGTGCAGATTGGCCTGCACAGCGCGCAAGTTCCCTGCACGGCGTGCACGTTCCCCGCACGGCGCGCATGTTTGCCCGCACGCGACTTGGTTTTCCCCGCACGGCGCGTACGTTCCCCGCATGCGGCTTGGATTTCCCCGCATGGCGTGCACGTTCCCCGAATGGCGTGCACGTTCCCCG
>JAWVWS010000222.1:10000-15000 GCA_033807775.1 Saussurea involucrata
CATCTATTTCAACATGAAATGCTGAATTTTAAAGAGAGTTGAATAAACTCACTTTATGCTTTGTGAAACCGACTTTCTGAACAAAATAAGACTTCAGCCTCTTGCATATGATTCTGCAATTCAAATTCAAACCCAAAGTACAGATTCATTCATAAACTGACATCTAAATCGAATTTCTCCAATATTACAATCGATTCTTACTGAATGAAATCAATTTCTCGATTTCTTTTGTTCTCCTTCTTTCTCTATGTCTTTCCTCTTTGTTGCCGACTCAAACAAATATGAATGAGATATTTTCTCATTCTCAGTCTTTATTCACACACACACAATTAGGAAATGACCAAACATACCTCTAAGTTTAATCTTTCCAAAAGTTACACTAAACTTTCATCTTTTGCATTTCAACCTTAAATTGGATTATAAAACTTCCATACAATCCCAAGGTTACAACAAATACGAAAACATCCCAATTCTTATTAAAATACTTATAACGAAAATTTAGGATGTTACAATACTCCCCAACTTAAAAAGATTTCGTCCCCGAAATCAAAATCAAGTAAACAAATGAGGATGCTTATCTTTCATACTTTCTTCTGACTCTAAAGTCACATTAGTGCCTCGATGGTGTTTCCACTGTACTTTCAACAAAGCTACTTCCTTGCCACTACGTAGCTTTCTAACCGATCTTTCCAAAATTGCCTCTGGTTCTTCCACACAGCGACTCTTTTCATCTACTCTCACATCAGTGAGTGGTATCACATCCTCTTCTTCGGCTAAACACTTCCGAAGATAACAAACATGAAAGGTATTATGAACCCCTTCCAACTCTGGTGGAAGATCCAACTGATATGCTTGTAAACCAACCCTTTTAGTGATAGTGAAAGGTCCTAGAAAACGAGGACTTGACTTCCCGCGTTTACCAAACCTTATCACACCCTTCCATGGGGACAATTTAAGCATCACACGCTCCCCAACTTGAAATTCTTTTGGTCTCCTTTTCGGGTCAACATAACTCTTCTATCGGTCCCGAGCTGCTTTCATATGTTGCCGAATTTCTTTCACCTTATCAGCTGTTTGTTGTACCAATTCTGGACCAGCAAACTGTTTCTCTCCGACTTCTAACCAACATACCGGAGTTCTACATTTTCGACCATACAAGGCTTCGAAGGGTGCTCTTCCGATACTGGAATGATAACTGTTATTATACGCAAATTCTACTAATGGTAGGTGCGTATCCCAGTTACCTCCAAAATCTAATACACATGACCTTAGCATATCTTCTAAAGTTTGTATAGTCCTTTCACTCTGTCCATCAGTATGTGGATGAAAAGCAGTGCTCAAATTAACTTTCGTACCCAATTCCTCTTGTAGTGATCGCCAAAACCTTGAGGTAAACCGACTATCACGATCTGACACAATTGACACCGGTATACCATGTCTTGACACCACCTCGTCAATATACAGCTTCGCCAACTTCTCAATTGGTGATGTTTCTTTCATAGCCAGAAAATTAGCACTCTTAGTTAATCTATCCACGATTACCCATATTGTGTCGTTACCCTTTTGCGTCTTGGGTAACTTCGTCACAAAGTCCATGGTGATCTTCTCCCACTTCCATTCCGTAATTTCCAAAGATTGGAAACTTCCGTAAGGTTTCTGATGTTCTGCTTTCACCAACGAACATGTCCTACATGTTTCTACCTTCCGGGCCACATCTACTTTCATAGCCGGCCACCAATAATGCAATTTCAAATCTCGATACATCTTCGTATTCCCAGGGTGTATGGAATACTTAGATCTATGAGCGTCTTCGAGAATCAGCTCTCGATTTCCTCCAATCTTTGGTACCCAAACACGACCTTGGAACAGCTTTATTCCCCGGCCATCTTCAGTCAACTGAAGATGTTGCTTGCTCATCACTTCTTCTTTCAGGTTTACTTCCCGTAAAGCCTCCACTTGTGCCTCTTTTATCTTTTCCATCAAACTCGATGTCACATCAATTCTAACATTGATTGATTTCAAACATCCACTATACTCTTTCCTACTTAAGGCATCGGCTACAACATTTGCTTTACCCGGGTGGTAGTGCAATTCACAATCGTAGTCCTTCAATAACTCGAGTCATCGCCTTTGCCTCATATTTAGCTCCTTCTGATAAAAAACATGCTGCAAACTTTTATGGTCGGTGAAGAGTGTACACTTCGTTCCATAGAGATAATGACGCCACAGTTTTAAAGCAAACACAACTGCTGCTAACTCCAAATCATGGGTAGGATAGTTCTTTTCATGTTCTTTCAGCTGTCTTGACGCATAGGAAATCACCTTGCCTCGTTGCATCAATACACTTCCTAAACCCATCTTCGATGCGTCACTATAGACTACCAAATCTTCAGTTCCTTCTGGCAGTGCAAGAATAGGAGCTTCACACAACTTCTGCCGTAAGGTTCTGAAAGCTGACTCCTGCTTTTCAGTCCAGACAAACTTCACATTCTTACGAGTTAACATAGTCAAAGTAGAAGCAATCTTTGAGAAGTCTTTAATAAACCTTCTGTAAAAACCTGCTAAACCCAAGAAACTTCTTATTTCAGACGCGCTTTTCGGAGTCTCCCAATTCATCATTGCTTCTATCTTTGCTGGATCTACTTTCACACCTTCCGATGAAATCACATGCCCGAGAAATTGTACCTCTTTCAACCAAAATTCACATTTAGAAAATTTTGCATACAATTTCTCTTTTCGTAACACTTCTAAAACTTCTCGAAGATGGCGTTCATGGTCGTTCTCATTCTTCGAATAAACAAGTATGTCATCAGTGAAAACGATAACAGACTTGTCTAAAACGGTCGACATACTCTATTCATCAGATCCATGAATATAGCTGGAGAATTAGTCAACCCAAATGGCATAACGAGAAATTCATAATGCCCGTATCTCGTTCTAAACGTTGTCTTTGGAACATCCTCCTCCCTTACCCGAACTTGGTGATACCCCGACCTTAGATCAATTTTGGAAAAGCATCCCGCTCCATGGAGTTGATCAAACAAATCATCTATCCTTGGAAGCAGATACTTATTCTTTATCGTCACCTTATTTAGCTCCCGAGTAATCTATGCACATTCTCATAGTGCCATCTTTCTTCTTAACAAACAAAACTGGAGCTCCCCAAGGCGAAGAACTCGGTCTAACAAAACCCTTATCTAAAAGCTCTTGCAGTTGAGACATCATTTCTGTCATTTCAGCTGGCGCTAGGCGGTAAGGTGCACGAGCTATTGGTGCTGCTCCAGGAATAAGATCAATGCGAAACTCTACTTGTCTTTTAGCTGGTAGGCCTGGAAGATCATCCGGGAATACATCCGGAAATTCACGCACCACTTTGATATCTTGCACTTGTTTCTTTTCTAACTTCATATCTATAACATAAGCTAGATAGGACCAACATCCCTTCACTAAACATTTACGCGCCTTTGCCACTGAAATCAACAGAATATCTCCTTTCTGTTTTTCCCCAAAAATACACACATCATCTTTATCAACCATCGGAATTCGAATTAGCTTCTTTGCACACATTATTTCTGCCTGGTTATTGCTCAACCAGTCCATTCCAACAATAATATCGAATCCCCCAATTTCCGTTAACAACAAGTCAACCGGAAATTCTGTTTCCTCTATCAAAATTTTACAATCAACGAGTCTTTCACTAACCAAAGACTGAACTCCATTAGCTATCTCAACTACTAAGGCATCTCCTAAAGTAGTGATAGACATAGCTAACTTATGATAGAACGACTTGGATACAAAAGAATAGTTCGCACCACTATCAAATAACACATGTGCAGGAATGGAGTTTATAAGGAAAGTACCCGAGACAACATCTTTAGATCCTTTCGCTTCTTCGGCAGTCATTTGAAATGCACGGCCAGTCGGTTTAGGAATAACCAACTTCTTTCCCTGATCTCCTTCTTTCTTCAACTTCGGACAGTCTCTCAAAAAATGACCCGGTTGCTTACATTCAAAACAAACTGATCCCGGCATTGGATAGTTCACAGCTATATGCCCCGCCTTCCCGCACTTATAACATTCATTTCCACCCACTCGACATGGACCAAAATGTTTGCTTTTACATTTAGAACACCAGTTTGGTTCCCTACGCTAATCATAACGAATGTTCTTGCCAAACAACCTTGTTTTCTGAGAAGGCTCCGAACGACTTTCCCACTTTCTCTTTTCTCCCACATGCGCTTTCTCTTCTTTGTCTTTAACATACATTTCTTCTATTACTTTCGCTTCTTCAATAGTTTCTCTTAACGTAGAAGCTCTCGAACTCCGAACCCTCGTCATCATATCCGCCGGTAAACCCTTCAAATAAGCTTTAATTTTGTCTTTCTCATTTGGAGCCACATGCCCCACCAGGTTCAGCTTCTCCATGAAGGATTCGGTATACTTTCTCACAGTCATATTGCCTTTCTTGAGGTTCCTGAACTCTTCCTCGAATCGATCCATTTCGGTTTCGTTGCAATATTCCTCCAGAATCTTTGATTTAAACATTTCCCAAGTCATGGCATTCAGAACTGTAGCTGACCCAGAAGTTGACAACACATTCCACCAAGATAGCGCGTTACCGCGTAACATCTGAGATCCAAATCAAACTTTAGACTTTTCATCACTACACTCACAAGCTCGAAAAGCTTGTTCGATTTCTCTTAGCCAGTTCATGCAAGCTATTGGGCTATCTTCTCCTTTGAATTCCGGTGGTTTACAGCTCAAGAAGGTTTTGTAGGAGCAATTTCTATCAACCCTTCTTTCAGTTTCTAGACCTGGGTTACCAGCTGGATTTATTACACCGAAATCAATCCCTGTTCTCCTCGGTTCCGCACTCCGATCATTAAACATTTTCATAAACATTTCCGCTTGTCTTCCCATAGTGGTGTTCATCATTTCAGCTTGTCTTTCCATTGATGCATTCATTAATCTGGTCACATTATCCATTATTCGCCCTTCCA
>JAWVWS010000222.1:62500-65000 GCA_033807775.1 Saussurea involucrata
GAGCATGTTCATGTATGTTCACGAGGCCACACGCAAAGTTTCGTCCAAAACCGACTCCGTTTGGGCATCACACCCAAGCCCCGAACCCAAAGCCGTCCCGGGCACACCGGCCCGTGCCTCGGAAAATCCCGGACCCCAAACGAGATTCTGCCATGTGGAGCATGTTTATGTATGTTCACGAGGCCACACGCATAGTTTCGTCCAAAACCGACTCCGTTTGGGCATCACACCCAAGCCCCGAGCGCCCAAAGCCGTCCCGGGTAGAGGTGGCCAAAAGTCGGGTTCGGGCCGGGCCGGGTCGGGTCGGGGGACAACCCGGTTCTGCACAGTAACCGTGCGAACCGGGTCAGGTGAGAACCGGGTCGGGTCGGGCCGGGTTTAAACCGAAATCCCCTGACCCGTTTACTTGTATGTAGAACCGGTTTCGGGAAAACCGGGCCGGGCCGGGCCAAGAACCGGGTCGGAGTAGGGCTGGGGATTTTTTTGTTTTTTAACTGCTTTCTTTGTATAATAATTAATTACTAAACTTTAACAAAGAAAAATTGGATTGGAATCATTGGATAAGTAAAATACACTTTAAAAATACGTTTTATTTATAATATATATCACTAAAATACACTTTTACGTTTTATAGATTATATATAATTTTAAGTTACAAACTTACAAGTTACAAGTTACAATACATAAATTCTAAACATTCGAAGGTCCCGCTCCCGAACTTCCACTCCCATCACCCGGTCCCGGATAGTAATTGAATGGATTATAGTTGAATGGATTGTATGGAGCGTAGTATGGATTCTGATCTGGATTGTAGTCTTCAAGAGTATTGTACTGCATCAGTCGTGTAGAGACTAGAGAAATGTATGCGTTTTTTGCGAGAAACGATTATAGCGAGAGCCGAGAAATGAGAATTGTATGCGTTTTTTTGCGAGAAACGAATATAACGAGAGCCGAGAAATGAGAATTGTAAGTGTTTTTTGCGTTTTGTAAGCAATTGTAAGGTGGTGATCACTCCATAACACCCCTAGTATTTATATGGGGTTGCAGGGGAGTTTTTTGGGGTGAAAAACGGTCAAAAGAGGCTTCCCAACGGTCATAAACGGTCACATAACGGCTATAATTTTTTTGAAAAAAATCGGGTCGGGCGGGGCCGGGTCACGAACCGGTCCCGGGTCGGGCCGAGGAAAATCCTATATACGCGAACCGGTCCCGGCTCTCGGGCTTGAAACCGGTTCTTGACCGGGTCGGGCCAGAACCGGTTCTTGGCCGGTTTCGGTTCGGGTCAGCCCGTCGGGTCGGGTCGGGTCGATTTGGCCACCTCTAGTCTCGGGGACCCCGGGCCGTGCCCCGGAAAATCCCGGACCCAAAACAAGATTTTTCTGAAGGGAACCATGTTTATTTAGGTTCCCGAGGCCACACGCAAAATTTCGTCCAAAACCGACTCCGTTTGGGCATCCTACCAAAAATTATGACTCCTCAGAAAATCAATGTTTCATCCTGTCACTTAGCCAATTGGCCAATATGTATATATAGCGGAGACCATGGGGTCTGGCCTCCCTGTGCGCGTGGCCACCGGCTTAGGAACGCGGCACGCTGAGGCTAAAACCCACACCGGGATGCCCAGCACGCTTAGCCCCGCACGAGAAGTGCCCCGATCACGATTACGTCGCTCGACGCCCCGACCCTCAGTTGCCCGCATGGCGTGGAAGTTTGCCCGCACGGCGTGCAAGTTTGCCCGCACGGCGTGCAAGTTTCCCCGCACGGTGCGCAAGTTCCCCGCACGGCGTGCACGTTTGCCCGCACACGACTTGGTTTCCCCGCACGACGTGCAAGTTGGCCCGCACGGCATGCAAGTTCCCCGCACGGCGTGCACGTTCCCCGCACGGCGTGCACGTTTGCCCGCACACGACTTGCTTTCCCCGCACGGCGTGCAAGTTGGCCCGCACGGCGCGCAAGTTCCCCGCACGGCGTACAAGTTGGCCCGCACGGCGTGCAAGTTCCCCGCACGGCGTGCACGTTTGCCCGCACACGACTTGGTTTCCCCGCACGGCGTGCAAGTTGACCCGCACGGCGCGCAAGTTCCCCGCACGGCGTGCACGTTCCCTGCACGGCGTGCACGTTTGCCCGCACATGACTTGCTTTCCCCGCACGGCGTGCAAGTTGGCCCGCACGGCATGCAAGTTCCCCGCATGGCGTGCACGTTCCCCGCACGGCGTGCACGTTTGCCCTCACACGACTTGCTTTCCCCGCACGGCGTGCAAGTTGGCCCGCACGGCGTACAAGTTTGCCCGCACGGCGTGCAAGTTCCCCGCACGGCGTGCACGTTCCCCGCACGGCGTGCACGTTTGCCCGCACACGACTTGGTTTCCCCGCACGGCGTGCAAGTTGGCCCGCACGGCGCGCAAGTTCCCCGCACGGCGTGCAAGTTGGCCCGCACGGCATGCAAGTTCCCCGCACGGCGTGCACGTTCCCCGCACGGCGTGCACGTTTGCCCGCACAC
>JAWVWS010000222.1:82500-85000 GCA_033807775.1 Saussurea involucrata
AGATGTCTGTTGGGATCATGTTTATATTTGTTCACGAGGCCACACGCAAAGTTTCGTGCAAAACCGACTCCGTTTGGGCCTTACACCCAAGCCCCGAGGGCCCAAAGCCGTCCCGGGCACCCCGGGCAGTGCCCCGGAAAATCCCGGACCCTAAACGAGATTCTGCCAAGTGGAGCATGTTTATATACGTTCATGAGGCCACACGCAAAGTTTCGTCCAAAACCGACTCCGTTTGGGCATCACACCCAAGCCCCGAACCCAAAGCCGTCCCGGGCACACCGGGCCGTGCCCCGGAAAATCCCGGACCCCAAACGAGATTCTGCCATGTGGAGCATGTTTATGTATGTTCATGAGGCCACACGCAAAGTTTCGTCCAAAACCGACTCCGTTTGGGCATCACACCCAAGCCCCGAGCGCCCAAAGCCGTCCCGGGGACCCCGGGCCGTGCCCCGGAAAATCCCGGACCCAAAACGAGATTTTTTCTCAAGGGCCCCATGTTTATTTAGGTTCCCGAGGCCACACGCAAAAATTCGTCCAAAACCGACTCCGTTTGGGCATTCTACCAAAAATTATGACTCCTCAGAAAATCAATGTTTCATCCTGTCACTTAGCCAATTGGCCAATATGTATATATAGGGGAGACCATGGGGTCTGGCCTCCCTGTGCGCGTGGCCACCGGCTTAGGCACGCGGCACGCTGAGGCTAAAACCCACACCGGGATGCCCAGCACGCTTAGCCCCGCACGAGAAGTGCCCCGATCACGATTACGTCGCTCGACGCCCCGACCCTCAGTTGCCCGCACGGCGTGGAAGTTTGCCCGCACGGCATGCAAGTTTGCCCGCACGGCGTGCAAGTTTACCCGCACGGCGCACAAGTTCCCCGCACGGCGCGCAAATTCCCCGCACGGCGTGCACGTTTGCCCGCACACGACTTGGTTTCCCCGCACGGCGTGCAAGTTGGCCCGCACGGCATGCAAGTTCCCCGCACGGCGTGCACGTTCCCCGCACGGCGTGCACGTTCCCCGCACGGCGTGCACGTTTGCCCGCACACGACTTGCTTTCCCCGCACGGCATGCAAGTTGGCCTGCACGGCGCGCAAGTTCCCCGCACGGCGTGCAAGTTGGCCCGCACGGCGTGCAAGTTCCCCGCACGGCGTGCACGTTCCCCGCACGGCTTGCACGTTTGCCCGCACACGACTTGGTTTCCTCGCACGGCGTGCAAGTTGACCCGCACGGCGCGCAAGTTCCCCGCACGACGTGCAAGTTGGCCCGCACGGCATGCAAGTTCCCCGCACGGCGTGCACGTTCCCCGCACGGCGTGCACGTTTGCCCGCACACGACTTGCTTTCCCCACATGGCGTGCAAGTTGGCCCGCACGGCGCGCAAGTTCCCCGCACGGCGTGCACGTTCCCCGCACGGCGTGCACGTTTGCCCGCACACGACTTGCTTTCCCCACACGGCGTGCAAGTTGGCCCGCACGGCATGCAAGTTCCCCGCACGGCGTGCACGTTCCCCGCACGGCGTGCACGTTTGCCCGCACACGACTTGCTTTCCCCGCACGGCGTGCAAGTTGGCCCGCACGGTGCGCAAGTTCCCCGCACGGCGTGCAAGTTCCCCGCACGGCGTGCACGTTCCCCGCACGGCGTGCACGTTTTCCCGCACACGATTTGGTTTCCCCGCACGGCGTGCAAGTTGGCCCGCACGGCGCGCAAGTTCCCCGCACGGCGTGCAAGTTGGCCCGCACGGCATGCAAGTTCCCCGCACGGCGTGCACGTTCCCCGCACGGTGTGCACGTTTGCCCGCACACGACTTGCTTTCCCCGCACGGCGCGCAAGTTCCCCGCACGGCGTGCAAGTTGGCCCGCACGGCGTGCACGTTTGCCCGCACACGACTTGGTTTCCCCGCACGGCGTGCAAGTTGGCCCGCACGCGACTTGGTTTCCCCGCACGGAGGGCACGTTTGCCCGCACGCGGCTTGGAATTCCCCGCACGACGTGCACGTTCCCGCACGCGGCTTGGATTTCCCCGCACGCGACTTGGTTTCCCCGCACGCGACTTGCATTTCCCCGCACGCGGCTTGGTTTCCCCGCACGACGCGCACGTTTGCCCGCACGCGACTTGGATTTCCCCGCACGCGGCTTGGTTTTCCTCGCACGTCGTGGCCATCTTTGCCCGCACACCGATCAGACGGCGTGCCTATTTCAAAAATTATGACTCCTCAAAAAATCAATGTTTGTTCCTGTCACTTTGCTAATTGGCCAATATGTATATATGGGGGGTAGGGGAGTGTCTGGCACAGGATGGGGCCTGTGGCCAGTACCGAGTCGTTAATAAAAGACACTCATTGGGGCGCAAATAGGGTGGTGGTTGCGATACGACTCGGTACATGGGTGGGTTTATGATGCTAATGTTCGGATATGCGATGGAATTCTTGTCGGTATACGATATGGATGCGAATCGATGAAGGTGAAAGAGTGTCCTTCAAGGGCACCATTACTTGGGT
>JAWVWS010000223.1:0-20000 GCA_033807775.1 Saussurea involucrata
GTAAATCTTTTGCTAAACCTGGTTCATTATATTCCACAAATAATTTAATCAGGTTTGCACAAAAGAATATTTGCTGTTCTTATTGTGGAACTAATGATTTTGTTAAAAATAATGATGCGCAATTTTGGTATGGCACTTATCATTTTCCTTCCTATAGAGCTCCGTTTAACAAGCCAGGACCCAAGACCCGTTGGGTACCAAAATCTACTTAATCTGTTTTTGCAGATTTAGAAGCAAAGCGTTGAACTCTCGGAAGAAGATGTATCTGTGCTTCATATATGGTTTCTAAACACATCAGTTTAGAACCTAGATTTCAAAGTTTTTGGTTTCTGAATACAACAGTTCAGGACCCGTGCTTCAACGACAATGGCTTCTGGACAAATCAGTTCAGGACCCGTACTTCAATGGCTAAGACTTCTAAACAAATCAGTTTAGAACTCATACTTATTAGGTGATATCCTTAATTGTCACATCTTTCTATTTCAAGGAACAAGTGGTGAAAGGTAACATTGCATTATGTTTCATTTCTACTGTTTTGAAAATTTGAATCTTAACAAATTTAATTCAATGAAGTGAAAATTCCTTCAATTTTCATTCAATGAATAAAATGTGTGTCAAGGGTTAATTTTACAAGTTTATTTGTTATATCTTAGTTAGACTTGTTTCAACTTTCACTTCTGATATAAATCGAAAGGTCAGCAAAACATGAATGAAAGCTTGATATATGCGCAAAATTGTGTAAATCTAGACTTATAAAGAATACGATGCTCACAAAGCCTATTTGTCAGAATGAAGAATGGAAATGAAAATATGAGGGAAGCACAAAGTTTTATAACCAAGTGGTTGAGATGCAATAAATAAAAAAAATCATTAGGTTTTAAAGTTTGTGCCTGTGGCCTATCTGGTTTGGGAGATTAAGTCCCAAGGGGTACTCGTTACCTAGCCCCTAAGATCAACTGGTCTGGGATTGGCTGACCCAAATCCTGCTATAGAACCAGATAGAAAGCCATGTCCTACTAGTACAGATGGGATTAGGATATATCGATGTATCCTTTCTGGTTTGGGAGAGTAAGTTCCAAGGGGTGCTCGTCACCTAGCCCCTAAGGCCAACTGGTCTGGGATTGGCTGACCCAAATCCTGCTATAGAACCAGATAGAAAGTTACGTTTACGGTGTATCTTAGTCTTAATAAACCTTTTGATAAAAAGATGCCAACGCGCACAAAATAAAAAGATGCCAATGTGCACAAAATAAAAAGATGCCAATGAGCACACATCTCTTATATCTTGGGGAATAACAATGTCGCGATAAACTTATAAATTTGTGGAAATTCTGATTTCAGTCATATAGTGTGAGTAAGAGCAAAGTATTCTTATAGGTTTCAGAAGTTCATTTGATTGTTGCAAATAATATTTCGCATGCTAGCACACCAAATAGATTTAATAAAGGGGTTAAAACTGAACATTTTTAACTTGATATGCAATGATGTCTTGTATTTGAATCCAAACACATGCATTTGATTTCATTTGATTGAAAAATCTGTTAAATTTCATTAAGTTGGATTTCTTTTGTAAAGTTTTCAAATGATCAAATGTTAGTAGTTATAAAGTGTAGTTCAATGAATTTTATCTTCCTTGTATCAATTCTTTTAAATCTGTGCTATAATTTCAAATACTGTTCATTAATGAAATATATGCATATTTTCAGGGGGAGAATACAACATGCTCTAGAATTCTTATTTTGAGGGGGAGCAAGGTTATTCTTTAAGGAGGAGATTGTTCGTGATACTCAGAGACGCGACTGAAATTGAAGAAGGTTTTTGATGACCGTGATGCTCACTATCATCGAAAAAGGGGGAGAAATGTTTAATTCAATTTCATGTCAAAGAGCTTTCAAGTCAAAGACTCGAGAAAAGAAGATTCCGTCTCAAGAAAGAAAAAGGGGGAGAATTCTTCAAGAGTTTAGAAAAAATCGATTGATCATCTTGGTTTCTCAAGAAGATATATTTTTCTTAGATTTGCGCTACATTGTATCAAAATGCCTTGTGTGAAGAAACAAATTCTCCTTATCAAAGAAAGAAAATCTCCGTCTGAAGATTTTGTGACGATTTGACTTTGACAAGCCTTGATAAAGACCGAAGTTTTGAAGATTCAAGAAGCCGAATACTGCTGTTCTCAAATGTTTAAATCTTGAATCCAAGGGGGAGATTGTTAGGTCTAAATATGTCTTCAAGATTTATTATTATTGTCAAAGTCAAAGTCAATGTATTAAGTCTTGTGAGAAAGTCAAAGTTGCTAATTGTCTTATTTAGTCCTTAGGTATAAATAGCTTTTGTTTAGTCTAATCATGTAACAATTGAGAGAACACTTTGGTCATAATTCAGATCTTGTAAAACAGAGAGCCGACTTAATAAGAATACACTTTCTCTCTCTACTCTCTCTCTAGATCTTGTATGGATTTCTTGGTTGCTTGATTGATTTGGGATTAACATTTACTTAGGAAGGGTTTCGGGGCCTGTTTTGTCCACCCGAAACCCGATCGGGTTGGGGGGTTTTCGGCCCGACCCGACCCGACCGATGCTCACCCCTAGTTTTTAGTAGAAAGCAACTTTGAAAAGTTACAGCTTCCGTCCTACAAACGTTTTGACGAGTTACTCATACTTAGAAAACAAATTAAGATTTGACATCTAAATTAAAAACGTACTACTATTTCTTAGGAATATAATCGCCTAAAATGCACATTTTTTGGATCAATGACCAATTTTATATGAATTTTACAAAAACAGTGCGCAAAACCCGTTTTAACATGACCTGTTTTGGAAATACACTATTTCGAGCACCTTAAAGTCACAATTAGATCTCCTTGTAAACTAGAAAGTTGTTCTAGACACAGAGAGCTTTCCATCGATATATTATACACCTCAATCAGACCAATGAGTGAGTGATTTTATACGGATTTTTCAACAAACAGAACTTTATGCTTAGATCTAAGTCCGAAACCCGATGAACCCGAAAACCGATTAGACCCGAAGTACGAAACTCGAACTTTACTTAGGAAGGGTTTCGGGGCCTGTTTTGTCCACCCGAAACCCGATCGGGTTGGGGGTTTTTCGGCCCGACCCGACCCGACTGATGCTCACCCCTAGTTTTTAGTAGAAACAACTTTGAAAAGTTACAGCTTCCGTCCTACAAACGTTTTGACGATTTACTCATACTTAGAGAACAAATTAGGATTTGACATCTAAATTAAAAACGTACTACTATTTCTTAGGAATCTAATCGCCTAAAATGCACATTTTTTGGATCAATGACCAACTTTATATGAATTTTACAAAAACAGTGCGCAAAACGCGTTTTAACATGACCAGTTTTGGAAATACACTATTTCGAGCCCCTTAAAGTCACAATTAGATCTCGTTGTAAATTAGAAAGTTGTTCTAGACACATAGAGCTTTCCATCGATATGCTATACACCTCTATCAGACCAATGAGTGAGTGATTTTATACGGATTTTTCAACAAACAGAACTTTATGCTTAGATCTAAGTCTGAAACCCGATAAACCCGAAAACCGATTAGACCCGAAGTCTGAAACTCGAACTTTACTTATGAAGGGTTTCGAGGCCTGTTTTGTCCACCCGAAACCCGATCGGGTTGGGGGTTTTTCGGCCCGACCCAACCTGACCGATGCTCACCCCTAGTTTTTAGTAGAAAACAACTTTGAAAAGTTACAGCTTTCGTCCTACAAACGTTTTGACGATTTACTCATACTTAGAGAACAAAATTAAGATTTGACATCTAAATTAAAAACGTACTACTATTTCTTAGGAATATAATCGCCTAAAATGCATATTTTTTGGATCAATGACCAATTTTATATGAATTTTACAAAAACAGTGCGCAAAACCCGTTTTAACATGACCTGTTTTGGAAATACACTATTTCGAACCCCTTAAAGTCACAATTAGATCTCGCTGTAAACTAGAAAGTTGTTCTAGACACAGAGAGCTTTCCATCGATATACTATACACCTCAATCAGACCAATGAGTGAGTGATTTTATACGGATTTTTCAACAAACAGAACTTTATGCTTAGATCTAAGTCCGAAACCCGATGAACCCGACCCGATGAACCCAAAAACCAATTAGACCCGAAGTACGAAACTCGAACTTTACTTAGGAAGGGTTTCGGGGCCTGTTTTGTCCACCCGAAACCCGATCGGGTTGGGGGTTTTTCGGCCCGACCCGACCCGACTGATGCTCACCCCTAGTTTTTAGTAGAAACAACTTTGAAAAGTTACAGCTTCCGTCCTACAAACGTTTTGACGATTTACTCATACTTAGAGAACAAATTAAGATTTGACATCTAAATTAAAAACGTACTACTATTTCTTAGGAATCTAATCGCCTAAAATGCACATTTTTTGGATCAATGACCAATTTTATATGAATTTTACAAAAACAGTGCGCAAAACCCGTTTTAACATGACCAGTTTTGGAAATACACTATTTCGAGCCCCTTAAAGTCACAATTAGATCTCGTTGTAAACTAGAAAGTTGTTCTAGACACAGAGAGCTTTCCATCGATATGCTATAAACCTCTATCAGACCAATGTGTGAGTGATTTTATACGGATTTTTCAACAAACAGAACTTTATGCTTAGATCTAAGTCCGAGACCCGATGAACCCGAAAACCGATTAGACCCGAAGTCCGAAACTCGAACTTTACTTAGGAAGGGTTTCGGGGCCTGTTTTGTCCACCCGAAACCCGATCGGGAAGGCGGTTTTTCGGCCCGATTCGACCCGACCGATGCTCACCCCTAGTTTTTAGTAGAAAGCAACTTTGAAAAGTTACAGCTTCCGTCCTACAAACGTTTTGACGAGTTACTCATACTTAGAAAACAAATTAAGATTTGACATCTAAATTAAAAACGTACTACTATTTCTTAGGAATATAATCGCCTAAAATTCACATTTTTTGGATCAATGACCAATTTTATATGAATTTTACAAAAACAGTGCGCAAAACCCGTTTTAAAATGACCTGTTTTGGAAATACACTATTTCGAGCACCTTAAAGTCACAATTAGATCTCGTTGTAAACTAGAAAGTTGTTCTAGACACAGAGAGCTTTTCCATCGATATATTATACACCTCAATCAGACCAATGAGTGAGTGATTTTATACGGATTTTTCAACAAACAGAACTTTATGCTTAGATCTAAGTCCGAAACCCGATGAACCCGAAAACCGATTAGACCCGAAGTACGAAACTCGAACTTTACTTAGGAAGGGTTTCGGGGCCTTTTTTGTCCACCCGAAACCCGATCGGGTTGGGGGTTTTTCGGCCCGACCCGACCCGACTGATGCTCACCCCTAGTTTTTAGTAGAAAGCAACTTTGAAAAGTTACAGCTTCCGTCCTACAAACGTTTTGACGATTTACTCATACTTAGAGAACAAATTAAGATTTGACATCTAAATTAAAAACGTACTACTATTTCTTAGGAATCTAATCGCCTGAAATGCACATTTTTTTGATCAATGACCAATTTTATATGAATTTTACAAAAACAGTGCGCAAAACCCGTTTTAACATGACCAGTTTTGGAAATACACTATTTCGAGCCCCTTAAAGTCACAATTAGATCTCGTTGTAAACTAGAAGGTTGTTCTAGACACAGAGAGCTTTCCATCGATATGCTATACACCTCTATCAGACCAATGAGTGAGTGATTTTATACGGATTTTTCAACAAACAGAACTTTATGCTTAGATCTAAGTCCGAAACCCGATAAACCCGAAAACCGATTAGACCCGAAGTCCGAAACTCGAACTTTACTTATGAAGGGTTTCGAGGCCTGTTTTGTCCACCCGAAACCCGATCGGGTTGGGGGTTTTTCGGCACGACCCAACCTGACCGATGCTCACCCCTAGTTTTTAGTAGAAAACAACTTTGAAAAGTTACAACTTTCGTCCTACAAAAGTTTTGACGATTTACTCATACTTAGAGAACAAAATTAAGATTTGACATCTAAATTAAAAACGTACTACTATTTCTTAGGAATATAATCGCCTAAAATGCATATTTTTTGGATCAATGACCAATTTTATATGAATTTTACAAAAACAGTGCGCAAAACCCGTTTTAACATGACCTGTTTTGGAAATACACTATTTCGAACCCCTTAAAGTCACAATTAGATCTCGCTGTAAACTAGAAAGTTGTTCTAGACACAGAGAGCTTTCCATCGATATACTATACACCTCAATCAGACCAATGAGTGAGTGATTTTATACGGATTTTTCAACCAACAGAACTTTATGCTTAGATCTAAGTCCGAAACCCGATGAACCCGACCCGATGAACCCAAAAACCAATTAGACCCGAAGTACGAAACTCGAACTTTACTTAGGAAGGGTTTCGGGGCCTGTTTTGTCCACCCGAAACCCGATCGGGTTGGGGGTTTTTCGGCCCGACCCGACCCGACTGATGCTCACCCCTAGTTTTTAGTAGAAACAACTTTGAAAAGTTACAGCTTCCGTCCTACAAACGTTTTGACGATTTACTCATACTTAGAGAACAAATTAAGATTTGACATCTAAATTAAAAACGTACTACTATTTCTTAGGAATCTAATCGCCTAAAATGCACATTTTTTGGATCAATGACCAATTTTATATGAATTTTACAAAAACAGTGCGCAAAACCCGTTTTAACATGACCAGTTTTGGAAATACACTATTTCGAGCCCCTTAAAGTCACAATTAGATCTCGTTGTAAACTAGAAAGTTGTTCTAGACACAGAGAGCTTTCCATCGATATGCTATAAACCTCTATCAGACCAATGTGTGAGTGATTTTATACGGATTTTTCAACAAACAGAACTTTATGCTTAGATCTAAGTCCGAGACCCGATGAACCCGAAAACCGATTAGACCCAAAGTCCGAAACTCGAACTTTACTTAGGAAGGGTTTCGGGGCCTGTTTTGTCCACCCGAAACCCGATCGGGAAGGCGGTTTTTCGGCCCGATTCGACCCGACCGATGCTCACCCCTAGTTTTTAGTAGAAAGCAACTTTGAAAAGTTACAGCTTCCGCCCTACAAACGTTTTGACGAGTTACTCATACTTAGAAAACAAATTAAGATTTGACATCTAAATTAAAAACGTACTACTATTTCTTAGGAATATAATCGCCTAAAAATCACATTTTTTGGATCAATGACCAATTTTATATGAATTTTACAAAAACAGTGCGCAAAACCCGTTTTAAAATGACCTGTTTTGGAAATACACTATTTCGAGCACCTTAAAGTCACAATTAGATCTCGTTGTAAACTAGAAAGTTGTTCTAGACACAGAGAGATTTTCCATCGATATATTATACACCTCAATCAGACCAATGAGTGAGTGATTTTATACGGATTTTTCAACAAACAGAACTTTATGCTTAGATCTAAGTCCGAAACCCTATGAACCCGAAAACCGATTAGACCCGAAGTACGAAACTCGAACTTTACTTAGGAAGGGTTTCGGGGCCTTTTTTGTCCACCCGAAACCCGATCGGGATGGGGGTTCTTCGGCCCGACCCGACTGATGCTCACCCCTAGTTTTTAGTAGAAACAACTTTGAAAAGTTACAGCTTCCGTCCTACAAACGTTTTGACGATTTACTCATACTTAGAAAACAAATTAAGATTTGACATCTAAATTAAAAACGTACTACTATTTCTTAGGAATCTAGTCGCCTAAACTGCACATTTTTTAGATCAATGACCAATTTTATATGAATTTTACAAAAACAGTGTGCAAAACCCGTTTTAACATGACCAGTTTTGGAAATACACTATTTCGAGCCCCTTAAAGTCACAATTAGATCTCGTTGTAAACTGGAGAGTTGTTCTAGACTCAGAGAGCTTTCCATCGATATATTATACACCTCAATCAGACCAATGAGTGAGTGATTTTATACGGATTTTTCAATAAACAGAACTTTATGCTTAGATCTAAGTCTGAAACCCGATGAACCCGACCCGATGAACCCGAAAACCGATTAGACCCGAAGTCCGAAACTCGAACTTTACTTAGGAAGGGTTTCGGGGCCTGTTTTGTCCACCCGAAACCCGATCGGGTTGGGGGTTTTTCGTCCCGATTCGACCCGACCGATGCTCACCCCTAGTTTTTAGTAGAAAGCAACTTTGAAAAGTTACAGTTTCCGTCCTACAAACGTTTTGACGAGTTACTCATACTTAGAAAACAAATTAAGATTTGACATCTAAATTAAAAACGTACTACTATTTCTTAGGAATCTAATCGCCTAAAATGCACATTTTTTGGATCAATGACCAATTTTATATGAATTTTACAAAAACAGTGCGCAAAACCCGTTTTAACATGACCAGTTTTGGAAATACACTATTTCGAGCCCCTTAAAGTCACAATTAGATCTCGTTGTAAACTAGAAAGTTGTTCTAGACACAGAGAGCTTTCCATCGATATGCTATAAACCTCTATCAGACCAATGTGTGAGTGATTTTATACGGATTTTTCAACAAACAGAACTTTATGCTTAGATCTAAGTCCGAGACCCGATGAACCCGAAAACCGATTAGACCCGAAGTCCGAAACTCGAACTTTACTTAGGAAGGGTTTCGGGGCCTGTTTTGTCCACCCGAAACCCGATCGGGAAGGCGGTTTTTCGGCCCGATTCGACCCGACCGATGCTCACCCCTAGTTTTTAGTAGAAAGCAACTTTGAAAAGTTACAGCTTCCGTCCTACAAACGTTTTGACGAGTTACTCATACTTAGAAAACAAATTAAGATTTGACATCTAAATTAAAAACGTACTACTATTTCTTAGGAATATAATCGCCTAAAAATCACATTTTTTGGATCAATGACCAATTTTATATGAATTTTACAAAAACAGTGCGCAAAACCCGTTTTAAAATGACCTGTTTTGGAAATACACTATTTCGAGCACCTTAAAGTCACAATTAGATCTCGTTGTAAACTAGAAAGTTGTTCTAGACACAGAGAGATTTTCCATCGATATATTATACACCTCAATCAGACCAATGAGTGAGTGATTTTATACGGATTTTTCAACAAACAGAACTTTATGCTTAGATCTAAGTCCGAAACCCTATGAACCCGAAAACCGATTAGACCCGAAGTACGAAACTCGAACTTTACTTAGGAAGGGTTTCGGGGCCTTTTTTGTCCACCCGAAACCCGATCGGGATGGGGGTTCTTCGGCCCGACCCGACTGATGCTCACCCCTAGTTTTTAGTAGAAACAACTTTGAAAAGTTACAGCTTCCGTCCTACAAACGTTTTGACGATTTACTCATACTTAGAAAACAAATTAAGATTTGACATCTAAATTAAAAACATACTACTATTTCTTAGGAATCTAGTCGCCTAAACTGCACATTTTTTAGATCAATGACCAATTTTATATGAATTTTACAAAAACAGTGTGCAAAACCCGTTTTAACATGACCAGTTTTGGAAATACACTATTTCGAGCCCCTTAAAGTCACAATTAGATCTCGTTGTAAACTGGAGAGTTGTTCTAGACTCAGAGAGCTTTCCATCGATATATTATACACCTCAATCAGACCAATGAGTGAGTGATTTTATACGGATTTTTCAATAAACAGAACTTTATGCTTAGATCTAAGTCTGAAACCCGATGAACCCGACCCGATGAACCCGAAAACCGATTAGACCCGAAGTCCGAAACTCGAACTTTACTTAGGAAGGGTTTCGGGGCCTGTTTTGTCCACCCGAAACCCGATCGGGTTGGGGGTTTTTTGTCCCGATTCGACCCGACCGATGCTCACCCCTAGTTTTTAGTAGAAAGCAACTTTGAAAAGTTACAGTTTCCGTCCTACAAACGTTTTGACGAGTTACTCATACTTAGAAAACAAATTAAGATTTGACATCTAAATTAAAAACGTACTACTATTTCTTAGGAATCTAATCGCCTAAAATGCACATTTTTTGGATCAATAACCAATTTTATATGAATTTTACAAAAACAGTGCGCAAAACCCATTTTAACATGACCAGTTTTGGAAATACACTATTTCGAGCCCCTTAAAGTCACAATTAGATCTCGTTGTAAACTAGAAAGTTGTTCTAGACACAGAGAGCTTTCCATCGATATATTATACACCTCAATCAGACCATTGAGTGAGTGATTTTATACGGATTTTTCAACAAACAGAACTTTATGCTTAGATCTAAGTCCGAAACCCGATAAACCCGAAAACCGATTTGACCCGAAGTCCGAAACTCGAACTTTACTTATGAAGGGTTTCGGGCCTGTTTTGTCCACCCGAAACCCGATCGGGTTGGGGGTTTTTCGGTCCGACCCGACCCGACCGATGCTCACCCCTAGTTTTTAGTAGAAAACAACTTTGAAAAGTTACAGCTTTCGTCCTACAAACGTTTTGACGATTTACTCATACTTAGAGAACAAAATTAAGATTTGACATCTAAATTAAAAACGTACTACTATTTCTTAGGAATATAATCGCCTAAAATGCACATTTTTGGATCAATTACCAATTTTATATGAATTTTACAAAAACAGTGCGCAAAACCCGTTTTAACATGACCAGTTTTGGAAATACACTATTTCGAGCCCCTTAAAGTCACAATTAGATCTCGTTGTAAACTAGAAAGTTGTTCTAGACATAGAGAGCTTTCCATCGTTATATTATACACCTCAATCAGACCAATGAGTGAGTGATTTTATACGGATTTTTCAACAAACAGAACTTTATGCTTAGATCTTAGTCCGAAACCCGATGAACCCGACCCGATGAACCCGAAAACCGATTAGACCCGAAGTCTGAAACTCAAACTTTACTTAGGAAGGGTTTCGGGGCCTGTTTTGTCCACCCGAAACCCGATCGGGTCGGGGGGTTTTCGGCCCGACCCGACCCGACCGATGCTCACCCCTAGTTTTTAGTAGAAAACAACTGTGAAAAGTTACAACTTCCGTCCTACAAACGTTTTGACGATTTACTTATACTTAGAGAACAAAATTAAGATTTGACATCAAAATTAAAAAGGTACTACTATTTCTTAGGAATCTAATCGCGTAAAATGAACATTTTTTGGATCAATGACCAATTTTATATGAATTTTACAAAAACAGTGCAAAAAACCCGTTTTAACATGACCAGTTTTGGAAATACACTATTTTGAGCCCCTTAAATTCACAATTAGATCTCGTTGTAAACGAGAAAGTTGTTACAGACACAAAGAGCTTTCCATCGATATATTATACACCTCAATCAGACAAATTAGTGAGTGATTTTATACGGATTTTCAACAAACAGAACTTTATGCTTAGATCTAAGTCTGAAACCCGATTAACCCGACCCGATGAACCCGAAAACCGATTAGACCCGAAGTCCGAAACTCGAACTTTACTTAGGAAAGGTTTCGGGGCCTGTTTTGTCCACCCGAAACCCGACCGGGTTGGGGGTTTTTCGGCCCGACCCGACCCTACCGATGCTCACCCCTAGTTTTTAGTAGAAAACAACTTTGAAAAGTTACAGCTTCCCTCCTACAAACGTTTTGACGATTTAATCATACTTAGAGAACAAATTAAGATTTGACATCTAAATTAAAAACATATTACTATTTCTTAGGAATCTAATCGCCTAAAATGCACATTTTTTGGATCAATAACCAATTTTATATGAATTTTACAAAAACAGTGCGCAAAACCTATTTTAACATGACCAGTTTTGGAAATACACTATTTCGTGCCCCTTAAAGTCACAGTTAGATCTCGTTGTAAACTAGAAAGTTGTTCTAGACACAGAGAGCTTTCCATCGATATATTATACACCTCAATCAGACCAATGAGTGAGTGATTTTATACGGATTTTTCAACAAACAAAACTTTATGCTTAGATCTAAGTCCGAAACCCGATGAACCCGAAAACCGATTAGACCCGAAGTCCGAAACTCGAAATTACTTAGGAAGGATTTCGGGGCCTGTTTTGTCCACCCGAAACTCGATCGGGTTGGGGGTTTTTCGGCCCGATCCGACCCGACCGATGCTCACCCCTAGTTTTTAGTAGAAAACAACTTTGAAAATTTACAGCTTCCGTCCTACAAACGTTTGGACGATTTACTCATACTTAGAGAACAAATTAAGATTTGACATTTAAATTAAAAACGTACTACTATTTCTTAGGAATCTAATCGCCTAAAATGCACATTTTTTGGATCAATGACCAATTTTATATGTATTTTACAAAAACAGTGCGCAAAACCCGTTTTAACATGACCAGTTTTGGAAATACACTATTTCGAGCCCCTTAAAGTCACAATTAGATCTCGTTGTAAACTAGAAAGTTGTTCTAGACACAGAGAGCTTTCCGTCGATATATTATACACCTCAATCAGACCAATGAGTGAGTGATTTTATACGGATTTTTCAACAAACAGAACTTTATGCTTAGATCTAAGTCTGAAACCCGATGAACCCGAAAACCGATTAGACCCGAAGTCTGAAACTCGAACTTTACTTAGGAAGGGTTTCGGGGCCTGTTTTGTCCACCCGAAACCCGATCGGGTCGGGGGGTTTTCGGCCCGACCCGACCGATGCTCACCCCTAGTTTTTAGTAGAAAACAACTTTGAAAAGTTACAGCTTCCGTCCTACAAACGTTTTGACGATTTACTTATACTTAGAGAACAAAATTTAGATTTGACATCTAAATTAAAAAGGTACTACTATTTCTTAGGAATCTAATCGCCTAAAATGCACATTTTTTTGATCCATGACCAAATTTATATGAATTTTACAAAAACAGTGCAAAAAACCCGTTTTAACATGACCAGTTTTGGAAATACACTATTTCGAGCCCCTTAAAGTCACAATTAGATCTCGTTGTAAATTAGAAAGTTGTTCTAGACACAGAGAGCTTTCCATCGATATATTATACACCTCAATCAGACCAATGAGTGAGTGATTTTATACGGATTTTTCAACAAACAGAACTTTATGCTTAGATCTAAGTCTGAAACCCGATGAACCCGACCCGATGAACCCGAAAACCGATTAGACCCGAAGTCTGAAACTCGAACTTTACTTAGGAAGGGTTTCGGGGCCTGTTTTGTCCACCTGAAACCGATCGGGTTGGGGGTTTTTCGGCCCGACCCGACCCGACCGATGCCCACCCCTAGTTTTTGGTAGAAAACAACTTTGAAAAGTTACAGCTTCCGTCCTACAAACGTTTTGACGATTTACTCATACTTAGAGAACAAATTAAGATTTTACATCTTAATTTGTTCTCTAAGTATGAGTAAATCGTCAAAACGTTCATCTAAACTAAAAACGTACTACTAGTTCTTAGGAATCTAATCGCCTAAAATGCACATTTTTTGGATCAATGACCAATTTTATATGAATTTTACAAAAACAGTGCGCAAAACCCGTTTTAACATGACCAGTTTTGGAAATACACTATTTCGAGCCCCTTAAAGTCACAATTAGATCTCGTTGTAAACTAGATAGTTGTTCTAGACACATAGAGCTTTCCATCGATATATTATACACCTCAATCAGACCAATGAGTGAGTGATTTTATACGTATTTTTCAACAAACAGAAATTTATGCTTAGATCTAAGTCCGAAACCCGATGAACCCGAAAACCGATTAGACCCGAAGTTCGAATCTCGAACTTTACTTAGGAACGGTTTCGGGGCCTGTTTTGTCCACCCGAAACCGGATCGGGTTGGGGGTTTTTCGACCCGACCCGACCCGACCGATGCTCACCCTTAGTTTTTAGTAGAAAACAACTTTGAAAAGTTACAGCTTCCGTCCTACAAACGTTTTGACGATTTACTCATACTTAGAGAACAAATTATGATTTGACATCTAAATTAAAAACGTACTACTATTTCTTAGGAATCTAATCGCCTAAAATGCACATTTTTTGGATCAATGACCAATTTTATATGAATTTTACAAAAACAGTGTGCAAAACCCGTTTTAACATGACCAGTTTTGGAAATACACTATTTTGAGCCCCTTAAAGTCACAATTAGATCTCGTTGTAAACTAGAAAGTTGTTCTATACACAGAGAGCTTTCCATCGATATATTATACACCTCAATCAGACCAATGAGTGAGTGATTTTATACGGATTTTTCAACAAACAGAACTTTATGCTTAGATCTAAGTCCGAAACCCGATGAACCCGACCCGAAGAACCCGAAAACCGATTAGACCCGAAGTCCGAAACTCGAACTTTACTTAGGAAGGGTTTCGGGGCCTGTTTTGTCCACCCGAAACCCGATCGGGTTGGGGGTTTTTCGGCCCGACCCGACCCGACCGATGCTCACCCCTAGTTTTTAGTAGAAAAAACTTTGAAAAGTTACAGCTTCCGTCCTACAAACGTTTTGACGATTTACTCATACTTAGAGAACAAATTAAGATTTGACATCTAAATTAAAAACGTACAACTATTTCTTAGGAATCTAATCGCCTAAATTGCACATTTTTTGGATCAATGACCAATTTTATATGAATTTTACAAAAACAGTGCACAAAACCCGTTTTAACATTACCAGTTTTGGAAATACACTATTTCGAGCCCCTTAAAGTCACAATTAGATCTCGTTGTAAACTAGAAGGTTGTTCTAGACACAGAGAGCTTTCCATCGATATATTATACACCTCAATCAGACCAATAAGTGAGTGATTTTATACGGATTTTTCAACAAACAGAACTTTATGCTTAGATCTAAGTTCGAAACCCGATGAACCCGACCCGATGAACCCAAAAACCGATTAGACCCGAAGTCCGAAACTCAAACTTTACTTAGGAAGGGTTTCGGGGCCTGTTTTGTCAACCCGAAACCCGATCGGGTTGGGGGTTTTTCGGCCCGACCCGACCCGACCTATGCTAACCCCTAGTTTTTAGTACAAAACTACTTTGAAAAGTTACAACTTCCGTCCTACAAACGTTTTGACGATTTACTCATACTTAGAGAACAAAATTAAGATTTGACATCTAAATTAAAAACGTACTACTATTTCTTAGGAATATAATCGCCTAAAATGCACATTTTTGGATCAATGACCAATTTTATATGAATTTTACAAAAACAGTGCGCAAAACCCGTTTTAACATGACCAGTTTTGGAAATACACTATTTCGAGCCCCTTAAAGTCACAATTAGATCTCGTTGTAAACTAGAAAGTTGTTCTAGACATAGAGAGCTTTCCATCGTTATATTATACACCTCAATCAGACCAATGAGTGAGTGATTTTATACGGATTTTTCAACAAACAGAACTTTATGCTTAGATCTAAGTCCGAAACCCGATGAACCCGACCCGATGAACCCGAAAACCGATTAGACCCGAAGTCTGAAACTCGAACTTTACTTAGGAAGGGTTTCGGGGCCTGTTTTGTCCACCCGAAACCCGATCGGGTCGGGGGGTTTTCAGCCCGACCCGACCCGACCGATGCTCACCCCTAGTTTTTAGTAGAAAACAACTGTGAAAAGTTACAACTTCCGTCCTACAAACGTTTTGACGATTTACTTATACTTAGAGAACAAAATTAAGATTTGACATCAAAATTAAAAAGGTACTACTATTTCTTAGGAATCTAATCACGTAAAATGCACATTTTTTGGATCAATGACCAATTTTATATGAATTTTACAAAAACAGTGCAAAAAACCCGATTTAACATGACCAGTTTTGGAAATACACTATTTTGAGCCCCTTAAATTCACAATTAGATCTCGTTGTAAACTAGAAAGTTGTTACAGACACAAAGAGCTTTCCATCGATATATCATACACCTCAATCAGACAAATTAGTGAGTGATTTTATACGGCTTTTCAACAAACAGAACTTTATGCTTAGATCTAAGTCCGAAACCCGACCCGATAAACCCGAAAACCGATTAGACCCGAAGTCCGAAACTCGAACTTTACTTAGGAAAGGTTTCGGGGCCTGTTTTGTCCACCCGAAACCCGATCGGGTTGGGGGTTTTTCGGCCCGACCCGACCCTACCGATGCTCACCCCTAGTTTTTAGTAGAAAACAACTTTGAAAAGTTACAGCTTCCGTCCTACAAACGTTTTGACGATTTACTCATACTTAGAGAACAAATTAAGATTTGACATCTAAATTAAAAACATATTACTATTTCTTAGGAATCTAATCGCCTAAAATGCACATTTTTTGGATCAATAACCAATTTTATATGAATTTTACAAAAACAGTGCGCAAAACCTATTTTAACATGACCAGTTTTGGAAATACACTATTTCGTGCCCCTTAAAGTCACAGTTAGATCTCGTTGTAAACTAGAAAGTTGTTCTAGACACAGAGAGCTTTCCATCGATATATTATACACCTCAATCAGACCAATGAGTGAGTGATTTTATACGGATTTTTCAACAAACAAAACTTTATGCTTAGATCTAAGTCCGAAACCCGATGAACCCGACCCGATGAACCCGAAAACCGATTAGACCCGAAGTCCGAAACTCGAAATTACTTAGGAAGGATTTCGGGGCCTGTTTTGTCCACCCGAAACTCGATCGGGTTGGGGGTTTTTCGGCCCGATCCGACCCGACCGATGCTCACCCCTAGTTTTTAGTAGAAAACAACTTTGAAAATTTACAGCTTCCGTCCTACAAACGTTTGGACGATTTACTCATACTTAGAGAACAAATTAAGATTTGACATTTAAATTAAAAACGTACTACTATTTCTTAGGAATCTAATCGCCTAAAATGCACATTTTTTGGATCAATGACCAATTTTATATGTATTTTACAAAAACAGTGCGCAAAACCCGTTTTAACATGACCAGTTTTGGAAATACACTATTTCGAGCCCCTTAAAGTCACAATTAGATCTCGTTGTAAACTAGAAAGTTGTTCTAGACACAGAGAGCTTTCCGTCGATATATTATACACCTCAATCAGACCAATGAGTGAGTGATTTTATACGGATTTTTCAACAAACAGAACTTTATGCTTAGATCTAAGTCTGAAACCCGATGAACCCGACCCGATGAACCCGAAAACCGATTAGACCCGAAGTCTGAAACTCGAACTTTACTTAGGAAGGGTTTCGGGGCCTGTTTTGTCCACCCGAAACCCGATCGGGTCGGGGGGTTTTCGGCCCGACCCGACCGATGCTCACCCCTAGTTTTTAGTAGAAAACAACTTTGAAAAGTTACAGCTTCCGTCCTACAAACGTTTTGACGATTTACTTATACTTAGAGAACAAAATTAAGATTTGACATCTAAATTAAAAAGGTACTACTATTTCTTAGGAATCTAATCGCCTAAAATGCACATTTTTTTGATCCATGACCAAATTTATATGAATTTTACAAAAACAGTGCAAAAAACCCGTTTTAACATGACCAGTTTTGGAAATACACTATTTCGAGCCCCTTAAAGTCACAATTAGATCTCGTTGTAAACTAGAAAGTTGTTCTAGACACAAAGAGCTTTCCATCGATATATTATACACCTCAATCAGACCAATGAGTGAGTGATTTTATACGGATTTTTCAACAAACAGAACTTTATGCTTAGATCTAAGTCTGAAACCCGATGAACCCGACCCGATGAACCCGAAAACCGATTAGACCCGAAGTCTGAAACTCGAACTTTACTTAGGAAGGGTTTCGGGGCCTGTTTTGTCCACCCGAAACCCGATCGGGTCGGGGGGTTTTCGGCCCGACCCGACCCGACCGATGCCCACCCCTAGTTTTTAGTAGAAAACAACTTTGAAAAGTTACAGCTTCCGTCCTACAAACGTTTTGACGATTTACTCATACTTAGAGAACAAATTAAGATTTTACATCTTAATTTGTTCTCTAAGTATGAGTAAATCGTCAAAACGTTCATCTAAACTAAAAACGTACTACTAGTTCTTAGGAATCTAATCGCCTAAAATGCACATTTTTTGGATCAATGACCAATTTTATATGAATTTTACAAAAACAGTGCGCAAAACCCGTTTTAACATGACCAGTTTTGGAAATACACTATTTCGAGCCCCTTAAAGTCACAATTAGATCTCGTTGTAAACTAGATAGTTGTTCTAGACACATAGAGCTTTCCATCGATATATTATACACCTCAATCAGACCAATGAGTGAGTGATTTTATACGTATTTTTCAACAAACAGAAATTTATGCTTAGATCTAAGTCCGAAACCCGATGAACCCGAAAACCGATTAGACCCGAAGTTCGAATCTCGAACTTTACTTAGGAACGGTTTCGGGGCCTGTTTTGTCCACCCGAAACCGGATCGGGTTGGGGGTTTTTCGACCCGACCCGACCCGACCGATGCTCACCCTTAGTTTTTAGTAGAAAACAACTTTGAAAAGTTACAGCTTCCGTCCTACAAACGTTTTGACGATTTACTCATACTTAGAGAACAAATTAAGATTTGACATCTAAATTAAAAACGTACTACTATTTCTTAGGAATCTAATCGCCTAAAATGCACATTTTTTGGATCAATGACCAATTTTATATGAATTTTACAAAAACAGTGCGCAAAACCCGTTTTAACATGACCAGTTTTGGAAATACACTATTTTGAGCCCCTTAAAGTCACAATTAGATCTCGTTGTAAACTAGAAAGTTGTTCTATACACAGAGAGCTTTCCATCGATATATTATACACCTCAATCAGACCAATGAGTGAGTGATTTTATACGGATTTTTCAACAAACAGAACTTTATGCTTAGATCTAAGTCCGAAACCCGATGAACCCGAAAACCGATTAGACCCGAAGTCCGAAACTCGAACTTTACTTAGGAAGGGTTTCGGGGCCTGTTTTGTCCACCCAAAACCCGATCGGGTTGGGGGTTTTTCGGCCCGACCCGACCCGACCCGACCGATGCTCACCCCTAGTTTTTAGTAGAAAAAACTTTGAAAAGTTACAGCTTCCGTCCTACAAACGTTTTGACGATTTACTCATAATTAGAGAACAAATTAAGATTTGACATCTAAATTAAAAACGTACAACTATTTCTTAGGAATCTAATCGCCTAAATTGCACATTTTTTGGATCAATGACCAATTTTATATGAATTTTACAAAAACAGTGCGCAAAACCCGTTTTAACATTACCAGTTTTGGAAATACACTATTTCGAGTCCCTTAAAGTCACAATTAGATCTCGTTGTAAACTAGAAGGTTGTTCTAGACACAGAGAGCTTTCCATCGATATATTATACACCTCAATCAGACCAATGAGTGAGTGATTTTATACGGATTTTTCAACAAACAGAACTTTATGCTTAGATCTAAGTTCGAAACCCGATGAACCCGACCCGATGAACCCCAAAACCGATTAGACCCGAAGTCCGAAACTCAAACTTTACTTAGGAAGGGTTTCGGGGCCTGTTTTGTCAACCCGAAACCCGATCGGGTTGGGGGTTTTTCGGCCCGACCCGACCCGACCTATGCTAACCCCTAGTTTTTAGTACAAAACTACTTTGAAAAGTTACAGCTTCCGTCCTACAAACATTTTGACGATTTACTCATACTTAGAGAACAAATTAAGATTTGACATCTTAATTTGTTCTCTAAGTATGAGTAAATCGTCAAAACGTTCATCTAAACTAAAAACGTACTACTAGTTCTTAGGAATCTAATCGCCTAAAATGCACATTTTTTGGATCAATGACCAATTTTATATAAATTTTACAAAAACAGTGCGCAAAACCCGTTTTAACATGACCAATTTTGGAAATACACTATTTCGAGCCCCTTAAAGTCACAGATAGATCTCGTTGTAAACTAGAAAGTTGTTCTAGACACAGAGAGATTTCCATCGATATATTATACACCTCAATCAGACCAATGAGTGAGTGATTTTATACGGATTTTTCAACAAACAGAACTTTATGCTTAGATCTATGTCCGAAACCCGATGAACCCGAAAACCGATTAGACCCGAAGTCCGAA
>JAWVWS010000223.1:20500-38500 GCA_033807775.1 Saussurea involucrata
TCAAATCTTGATTTGTTTTCTAGGTATGAGTAAATCGTCAAAACGTTTGTAGGACGGAAGTTGTAACTTTTCAAAGTTGTTTTCTACTAAAAACTAGGGGTGAGCATCGGTCGGGTCGGGTCGGGCCAAAAAACCCCCAACCCGATCGGGTTTCGGGTGGACAAAACAGGCCCCGAAACCCTTCCAAAGTAAAGTTCGAGTTTCGGACTTCGGGTCTAATCGGTTTTCGGGTTCATCGGGTCGGGTTCATCGGGTTTCGGACTTAGGTCTAAGCATAAAGTTCTGTTTGTTGAAAAATCCGTATAAAATCACTCACCCATTGGTCTGATTGAGGTGTATAATATATCGATGGAAAGCTCTATGTGTCTAGAACAACTTTCTAGTTTACAACGAGATATAATTGTGACTTTAAGGGGCTCGAAATAGTGTGTTTCAAAACTGGTCATGTTAAAACGGGTTTTGCGCACTGTTTTTGTAAAATACATATAAAATTGGTCATTGATCCAAAAAATGTGCATTTTAGGCGATTAGATTCCTAAGAAATAGTAGTACGTTTTTAATTTAGATGTCAAATTTTAATTTGTTTTCTAGGTATGAGTAAATCGTCAAAACGTTTGTAGGACGGAAGCTGTAACTTTTCAAAGTTGTTTTCTACTAAAAACTAGGGGTGAGCATCGGTCGGGTCGGGCCGAAAAACCCCCAACCCGATCGGGTTTCGGGTGGACAAAACAGGCCCCGAAACCCTTCCTAAGTAAAGTTCGAGTTTCGGACTTCGAGTCTAATCGGTTTTCGGGTTCATCGGGTTTCGGACTTAGATCTAAGCATAAAGTTCTGTTTGTTGAAAAATCCGTATAAAATCACTCACTCATTGGTCTGATTGAGGTGTATAATATATCGATGGAAAGCTCTCTGTGTCTAGAACAACCTTCTAGTTTACAACGAGATCTAATTGTGACTTTAAGGGGCTCGAAATAGTGTATTTCCAAAACTGGTCATGTTAAAACGGGTTTTGCGCACTGTTTTTGTAAAATTCATATAAAATTGGTCATTGATCCAAAAAATGTACATTTTAGGCGATTAGATTCCTAAGAAATAGTAGTACGTTTTTAATTTAGATGTCAAATCTTAATTTGTTCTCTAGGTATGAGTAAATAATCAAAACGTTTGTAGGACGGAAGCTATAACTTTTCAAAGTTGTTTTCTACTAAAAACTAGGGGTGAGCATCGGTCGGGTCGGGCCGAAAAACCCCCAACCCGATCGGGTTTCGGGTGGACAAAACAGGCCCCGAAACCCTTCCTAAGTAAAGTTCGAGTTTCGGACTTCGGGTCTAATCGGTTTTCGGGTTCATCGGGTCGGGTTCATCGGGTTTCGGACTTAGATCTAAGCATAAAGTTCAGTTTGTTGAAAAATCCGTATAAAATCACTAACCCATTGGTCTGATTGAGGTGTATAATATATCGATGGAAAGCTCTCTGTGTCTAGAACAACTTTCTAGTTTACAACGAGATCTAATTGTGATTTTAAGGGGCTCGAAATAGTGTATTTCCAAAACTGGTCATGTTAAAACGGCTTTTGTGCACTGTTTTTGTAAAATTCATATAAAATTGGTCGTTGATCCAAAAAATGTGCATTTTAGGTGATTAGATTCCTAAGAAATAGTAGCACGTTTTTAATTTAGATGTCAAATCTTGATTTGTTCTCTAGGTATGAGTAAATCGTCAAAACGTTTGTAGGACGGAAGTTGTAACTTTTCAAAGTTGTTTTCTACTAAAAACTAGGGGTGAGCATCGGTCGGGTCGGGTCGGGCCAAAAAACCCCCAACCCGATCGGGTTTCGGGTGGACAAAACAGGCCCCGAAACCCTTCCAAAGTAAAGTTCGAGTTTCGGACTTCGGGTCTAATCGGTTTTCGGGTTCATCGGGTCGGGTTCATCGGGTTTCGGACTTAGGTCTAAGCATAAAGTTCTGTTTGTTGAAAAATCCGTATAAAATCACTCACCCATTGGTCTGATTGAGGTGTATAATATATCGATGGAAAGCTCTATGTGTCTAGAACAACTTTCTAGTTTACAACGAGATCTAATTGTGACTTTAAGGGGCTCGAAATAGTGTGTTTCAAAACTGGTCATGTTAAAACGGGTTTTGCGCACTGTTTTTGTAAAATACATATAAAATTGGTCATTGATCCAAAAAATGTGCATTTTAGGCTATTAGATTCCTAAGAAATAGTAGCACGTTTTTAATTTAGATGTCAAATCTTGATTTGTTTTCTAGGTATGAGTAAATCGTCAAAACGTTTGTAGGACGGAAGCTGTAACTTTTCAAAGTTGTTTTCTACTAAAAACTAGGGGTGAGCATCGGTCGGGTCGGGCCGAAAAACCCCCAACCCGATCGGGTTTCGGGTGGACAAAACAGGCCCCGAAACCCTTCCTAAGTAAAGTTCGAGTTTCGGACTTCGAGTCTAATCGGTTTTCGGGTTCATCGGGTTTCGGACTTAGATCTAAGCATAAAGTTCTGTTTGTTGAAAAATCCGTATAAAATCACTCACTCATTGGTCTGATTGAGGTGTATAATATATCGATGGAAAGCTCTCTGTGTCTAGAACAACCTTCTAGTTTACAACGAGATCTAATTGTGACTTTAAGGGGCTCGAAATAGTGTATTTCCAAAACTGGTCATGTTAAAACGGGTTTTGCGCACTGTTTTTGTAAAATTCATATAAAATTGGTCATTGATCCAAAAAATTTACATTTTAGGCGATTAGATTCCTAAGAAATAGTAGTACGTTTTTAATTTAGATGTCAAATCTTAATTTGTTCTCTAGGTATGAGTAAATAATCAAAACGTTTGTAGGACGGAAGCTATAACTTTTCAAAGTTGTTTTCTACTAAAAACTAGGGGTGAGCATCGGTCGGGTCGGGCCGAAAAACCCCCAACCCGATCGGGTTTCGGGTGGACAAAACAGGCCCCGAAACCCTTCCTAAGTAAAGTTCGAGTTTCGGACTTCGGGTCTAATCGGTTTTCGGGTTCATCGGGTCGGGTTCATCGGGTTTCGGACTTAGATCTAAGCATAAAGTTCAGTTTGTTGAAAAATCCGTATAAAATCACTAACCCATTGGTCTGATTGAGGTGTATAATATATCGATGGAAAGCTCTCTGTGTCTAGAACAACTTTCTAGTTTACAACGAGATCTAATTGTGATTTTAAGGGGCTCGAAATAGTGTATTTCCAAAACTGGTCATGTTAAAACGGCTTTTGTGCACTGTTTTTGTAAAATTCATATAAAATTGGTCGTTGATCCAAAAAATGTGCATTTTAGGTGATTAGATTCCTAAGAAATAGTAGCACGTTTTTAATTTAGATGTCAAATCTTGATTTGTTCTCTAGGTATGAGTAAATCGTCAAAACGTTTGTAGGACGGAAGTTGTAACTTTTCAAAGTTGTTTTCTACTAAAAACTAGGGGTGAGCATCGGTCGGGTCGGGTCGGGCTAAAAAACCCCCAACCCGATCGGGTTTCGGGTGGACAAAACAGGCCCCGAAACCCTTCCTAAGTAAAGTTCGAGTTTCGGACTTCGGGTCTAATCGGTTTTCGGGTTCATCGGGTCGGGTTCATCGGGTTTCGGACTTAGGTCTAAGCATAAAGTTCTGTTTGTTGAAAAATCCGTATAAAATCACTCACCCATTGGTCTGATTGAGGTGTATAATATATCGATGGAAATCTCTATGTGTCTAGAATAACTTTCTAGTTTACAACGAGATCTAATTGTGACTTTAAGGGGCTCGAAATAGTGTGTTTCAAAACTGGTCATGTTAAAACGGGTTTTGCGCACTGTTTTTGTAAAATACATATAAAATTGGTCATTGATCCAAAAAATGTGCATTTTAGGCGATTAGATTCCTAAGAAATAGTAGTACGTTTTTAATTTAGATGTCAAATCTTAATTTGTTTTCTAGGTATGAGTAAATCGTCAAAACGTTTGTAGGACGGAAGCTGTAACTTTTCAAAGTTGTTTTCTACTAAAAACTAGGGGTGAGCATCGGTCGGGTCGGGTCGGGCCGAAAAACCCCCAACCCGATCGGGTTTCGGGTGGACAAAACAGGCCCCGAAACCCTTCCTAAGTAAAGTTCGAGTTTCGGACTTCGGGTCTAATCGGTTTTCGGGTTCATCGGGTTTCGGACTTAGATCTAAGCATAAAGTTCTGTTTGTTGAAAATTCCGTATAAAATCACTCACCCATTGGTCTGATTGAGGTGTATAATATATCGATGGAAAGCTCTCTGTGTCTAGAACAACTTTCTATTTTACAACGAGATCTAATTGTGACTTTAAGGGGCTCGAAATAGTGTATTTCCAAAACTGGTCATGTTAAAACTGGTTTTGCGCACTGTTTTTGTAAAATTCATATAAAATTGGTCATTAATCCAAAAAATGTGCATTTTAGGCGATTAGATTCCTAAGAAATAGTAGTACGTTTTTAATTTAGATGTCAAATCTTAATTTGTTCTCTAGGTATGAGTAAATCGTCAAAACGTTTGTAGGACGGAAGCTGTAACTTTTCAAAGTTGTTTTCTACTAAAAACTAGGGGTGAGCATCGGTCGGGTCGGGTCGGGCCGAAAAACTAGGGGTGTTCAAAAAAACCGTTGGACCGCTCAAACCGGTCGAACCAAGTCAAACCGGACCGTTTTTGGCGGTTTAAGCGGTTTGGCGGTCCGGTTTGGTTTGAAAATTTGTCAAACCGGGCGGTCCGGTCCGGTCTGCGGTTTGAAGGTTTTTTAGGCGGTTTGGACCAAACCGACCGCCATATATATATATAATTTAGAGTTTTAGACATTTTCTTATGGCCCAATTTTCTCATACACCCAAACTCAAATATTTTGAAAGCCTTAGTCATCTTCAACATCCTAAATCGAATAATATATTTAATTGTTAATAAGTTGAACCAATTCGGTGGAACAAATGTTAAGAATACGCAAAATTACAAATGACATAAATTCAAAATACCAAGTTACCAACATATATATATATATATATATATATATATATATATATATATATATATATATATATATATAATAACAATAATAATAATATCCCATTTTTTAGCTCTAAGAAGATTTAGAGGGAAACATTACTAGTAGACTTTTTAGCAAGTTTAATCGAGATGTCTATTAACTTATGTACTTAACAATATGTGTGTTTATGTTTTAAAGCCCATAAAAGGCCCAAACCGCCTAAACCGGTCGGACCAAACCGCCTAAACCGCGGTCCGGTTAGACCGGTCTGGGCATTTGATGTCAAACCGCTCGGTTTGAGAATTTACCAAACCGCCACTTGTGGTTTGGTTTGTGGTTTGAGGGGTTAAACCGCCCAAACCGGACCACGAACACCCCTACGAAAAACCCCCAACCCGATCGGGTTTCGGGTGGACAAAACACGCCCCGAAACCCTTCCTAAGTAAAGTTCGAGTTTCGTACTTCGGGTCTAATCGGTTTTCGGGTTCATCGGGTTTCGGACTTAAATCTAAGCATAAAGTTCTGTTTGTGAAAAATCCGTATATAATCACTCACCCATTGGTCTGATTGAGGTGTATAATATATCGATGGAAAGCTCTCTGTGTCTAGAACAACTTTCTAGTTTACAACGAGATCTAATTGTGACTTTAAGGGGCTCGAAATAAAACCGGTCATGTTAAAACGGGTTTTGTGCACTGTTTTTGTAAAATTCATATAAAATTGGTCGTTGATCCAAAAAATGTGCATTTTAGGCGATTAGATTCCTAAGAAATAGTAGTACGTTTTTAATTTATATGTCAAATCTTAATTTGTTCTCTAAGTATGAGTAAATCGTCAAAACGTTTGTAGGACGGAAGCTGTAACTTTTTAAAGTTGTTTTCTACTAAAAACTAGGGGTGAGCATCGGTCGGGTCGGGTCGGGCCGAAAAACCCCCAACCCGATCGAGTTTCGGGTGGACAAAATAGGCCCCGAAACCCTTTCTAAGTAAAGTTCGAGTTTCGGACTTCGGGTCTAATCGGTTTTCGGGTTCATCGGGTCGGGTTCATCGGGTTTCGGACTTAGATCTAAGGATAAAGTTCTGTTTGTTGAAAAACCCGTATAAAATCACTCACCCATTGCTCTGATTGAGTTGTATAATATATCGATGGAAAGCTCTCTGTGTCTAGAACAACTTTCTAGTTTACAACGAGATCTAATTGTGACTTTAAGGGGCTCGAAATAGTGTGTTTCCAAAACTGGTCATGTTAAAACGGGTTTTGCGCACTGTTTTTGTAAAATTCATATAAAATTGGTCATTGATCCAAAAAATGTGCATTTTAGGCGATTAGATTCCTAAGAAATAGTAGTACGTTTTTAATTTAGATGTCAAATCTTAATTTGTTTTCTAGGTATGAGTAAATCGTCAAAACGTTTGTAGGACGGAAGTTGTAACTTTTCAAAGTTGTTTTCTACTAAAAACTAGGGGTGAGCATCGGTCGGGTCGGGCCGAAAACCCCCCAACCCGATCGGGTTTCGGGTGGACAAAACAGGCCCCGAAACCCTTCCTAAGTAAAGTTCGAGTTTCGGACTTCGGGTCTAATCGGTTTTCGGGTTCATCGGGTCGGGTTCATCGGGTTTCGGGCTTAGATCTAAGCATAAAGTTCTATTTGTTGAAAAATCCGCATAAAATCACTCACCCATTGGTCTGATTGAGGTGTATAATATATCGATGGAAAGTTCTCTGTGTCTAGAACAACTTTCTAGTTTACAACGAGATCTAATTGTGATTTTAAGGGGCTCGAAATAGTGTATTTCCAAAACTGGTCATGTTAAAACGGATTTTGTGCACTGTTTTTGTAAAATCCATATAAAATTGGTCGTTGATCCAAAAAATGTGCATTTTAGGTGATTAGATTCCTAAGAAATAGTAGCACGTTTTTAATTTAGATGTCAAATCTTAATTTGTTCTCTAGGTATGAGTAAATCGTCAAAACGTTTGTAGGACGGAAGTTGTAACTTTTCAAAGTTATTTTCTACTAAAAACTAGGGGTGAGCATCGGTCGGGTCGGGTCGGGCCGAAAAACCCCCAACCCGATCGGGTTTCGGGTGGACAAAACAGGCCCCGAAACCCTTCCTAAGTAAAGTTCGAGTTTCGGACTTCGGATCTAATCGGTTTTCGGGTTCATTGGGTCGGGTTCATCGGGTTTCGGACTTAGATCTAAGCATAAAGTTCTGTTTGTTAAAAAATCCGTATAAAATCACTCACTCATTGGTCTGATTGAGGTGTATAATATATCGATGGAAAGCTCTCTGTGTCTAGAACAACCTTCTAGTTTACAACGGGATCTAATTGTGACTTTAAGGGGCTCGAAATAGTGTATTTCCAAAACTGGTCATGTTAAAACGGGTTTTGCGCACTGTTTTTGTAAAATTCATATAAAATTGGTCATTGATCCAAAAAAGGTACATTTTAGGCGATTAGATTCCTAAGAAATAGTAGTACGTTTTTAATTTAGATGTCAAATCTTAATTTGTTCTCTAGGTATGAGTAAATAGTCAAAAGGTTTGTAGGACGGAAGCTATAACTTTTCAAAGTTGTTTTCTACTAAAAACTAGGGGTGAGCATCGGTCGAGTCGGGTCGGGTCGGGCCGAAAAATCCCCAACCCGATCGGGTTTCGGGTGGACAAAACAGGCCCCGAAACCCTTCCTAAGTAAAGTTCGAGTTTCGGACTTCGGGTCTAATCGGTTTTCGGGTTCATCGGGTCGGGTTCATCGGGTTTCAGACTTAAATCTAAGCATAAAGTTCAGTTTGTTGAAAAATCCGTATAAAATCACTCACCCATTGGTCTGATTGAGGTGTATAATATATCGATGGAAAGCTCTCTGTGTCTAGAACAACTTTCTAGTTTACAACGAGATCTAATTGTGATTTTAAGGGGCTCGAAATAGTGTATTTCCAAAACTGGTCATGTTAAAACGGCTTTTGTGCACTGTTTTTGTAAAATTCATATAAAATTGGTCGTTGATCCAAAAAATGTGCATTTTAGGTGATTAGATTCCTAAGAAATAGTAGCACGTTTTTAATTTAGATGTCAAATCTTAATTTGTTCTCTAGGTATGAGTAAATCGTCAAAACGTTTGTAGGACGGAAGTTGTAACTTTTCAAAGTTGTTTTCTACTAAAAACTAGGGGTGAGCATCGGTCGGGTCGGGTCGGGCCGAAAAACCCCCAACCCGATCGGGTTTCGGGTGGACAAAACAGGCCCCGAAACCCTTCCTAAGTAAAGTTCGAGTTTCGGACTTCAGGTCTAATCGGTTTTCGGGTTCATCGGGTCGGGTTCATCGGGTTTCGGACTTAGATCTAAGCATAAAGTTCTATTTGTTGAAAAATCCGTATAAAATCACTCACCCATTGGTCTGATTGAGGTGTATAATATATCGATGGAAATTTCTCTGTGTCTAGAACAACTTTCTAGTTTACAACGAGATCTAATTGTGATTTTAAGGGGCTCGAAATAGTGTATTTCCAAAACTGGTCATGTTAAAACGAATTTTAGCACTGTTTTTGTAAAATTCATATAAAATTGGTCGTTGGTCCAAAAAATGTGCATTTTAGGTGATTAGATTCCTAAGAAATAGTAGCACGTTTTTAATTTAGATGTCAAATCTTAATTTGTTCTCTAGGTATGAGTAAATCGTCAAAACGTTTATAGGACGGAAGTTGTAACTTTTCAAAGTTATTTTCTACTAAAAACTAGGGGTGAGCATCGGTCGGGTCGGGTCGGGCCGAAAAACCCCCAACCCGATCGGGTTTCGGGTGGACAAAACAGGCCCCGAAACCCTTCCTAAGTAAAGTTCGAGTTTCGGACTTCGGATCTAATCGGTTTTCGGGTTCATTGGGTCGGGTTCATCGGGTTTCGGACTTAGATCTAAGCATAAAGTTCTGTTTGTTGAAAAATCCGTATAAAATCACTCACTCATTGGTCTGATTGAGGTGTATAATATATCGATGGAAAGCTCTCTGTGTCTAGAACAAGCTTCTAGTTTACAACGGGATCTAATTGTGACTTTAAGGGGCTCGAAATAGTGTATTTCCAAAACTGGTCATGTTAAAACGGGTTTTGCGCACTGTTTTTGTAAAATTCATATAAAATTGGTCATTGATCCAAAAAATGTACATTTTAGGCGATTAGATTCCTAAGAAATAGTAGTACGTTTTTAATTTAGATGTCAAATCTTAATTTGTTCTCTAGGTATGAGTAAATAGTCAAAAGGTTTGTAGGACGGAAGCTATAACTTTTCAAAGTTGTTTTCTACTAAAAACTAGGGGTGAGCATCGGTCGAGTCAGGTCGGGTCGGGCCGAAAAACCCCCAACCCGATCGGGTTTCGGGTGGACAAAACAGGCCCCGAAACCCTTCCTAAGTAAAGTTCGAGTTTCGGACTTCGGGTCTAATCGGTTTTCGGGTTCATCGGGTCGGGTTCATCGGGTTTCGGACTTAAATCTAAGCATAAAGTTCAGTTTGTTGAAAAATCCGTATAAAATCACTCACCCATTGGTCTGATTGAGGTGTATAATATATCGATGGAAAGCTCTCTGTGTCTAGAACAACTTTCTAGTTTACAACGAGATCTAATTGTGATTTTAAGGGGCTCGAAATAGTGTATTTCCAAAACCGGTCATGTTAAAACGGCTTTTGTGCACTGTTTTTGTAAAATTCATATAAAATTGGTCGTTGGTCCAAAAAATGTGCATTTTAGGTGATTAGATTCCTAAGAAATAGTAGCACGTTTTTAATTTAGATGTCAAATCTTAATTTGTTCTCTAGGTATGAGTAAATCGTCAAAACGTTTATAGGACGGAAGTTGTAACTTTTCAAAGTTATTTTCTACTAAAAACTAGGGGTGAGCATCGGTTGGGTCGGGTCGGGCCGAAAAACCCCCAACCCGATCGGGTTTCGGGTGGACAAAACAGGCCCCGAAACCCTTCCTAAGTAAAGTTCGAGTTTCGGACTTCGGATCTAATCGGTTTTCGGGTTCATTGGGTCGGGTTCATCGGGTTTCGGACTTAGATCTAAGCATAAAGTTATGTTTGTTGAAAAATCCGTATAAAATCATTCACTCATTGGTCTGATTGAGGTGTATAATATATCGATGGAAAACTCTCTGTGTCTAGAACAACCTTCTAGTTTACAACGGGATTTAATTGTGACTTTAAGGGGCTCGAAATAGTGTATTTCCAAAACTGGTCATGTTAAAACGGGTTTTGCGCACTGTTTTTGTAAAATTCATATAAAATTGGTCATTGATCCAAAAAATGTACATTTTAGGCGATTAGATTCCTAAGAAATAGTAGTACGTTTTTAATTTAGATTTCAAATCTTAATTTGTTCTCTAGGTACGAGTAAATAGTCAAAAGGTTTGTAGGACGGAAGCTATAACTTTTCAAAGTTGTTTTCTACTAAAAACTAGGGGTGAGCATCGGTCGAGTCGGGTCGGGCCGAAAACCCCCCAACCCGATCGGGTTTCGGGTGGACAAAACAGGCCCCGAAACCCTTCCTAAGTAAAGTTCGAGTTTCGGACTTCGGGTCTAATCGGTTTTCGGGTTCATCGGGCCGGGTTCATCGGGTTTCGGACTTAAATCTAAGCATAAAGTTCAGTTTGTTGAAAAATCTGTATAAAATCACTCACCCATTGGTCTGATTGAGGTGTATAATATATCGATGGAAAGCTCTTTGTGTCTAGAACAACTTTCTAGTTTACAACGAGATCTAATTGTGATTTTAAGGGGCTCGAAATAGTGTATTTCCAAAACTGGTCATGTTAAAACGGGTTTTGCGCACTGTTTTTGTAAAATTCATATAAAATTGGTCATTGATCCAAAAAATGTGCATTTTAGGCGATTAGATTCCTAAGAAATAGTAGTACGTTTTTAATTTAGATGTCAAATCTTAATTTGTTCTCTAGGTATGAGTAAATCGTCAAAACGTTTGTAGGACGGAAGTTGTAACTTTTCAAAGTTGTTTTCTACTAAAAACTAGGGGTGAGCATCGGTCGGGTCGGGACGAAAAACCCCCAATGCGATCGGGTTTCAGGTGGACAAAACAGGCCCTGAAACCCTTCCTAAGTAAAGTTCGAGTTTCGGACTTCGGGTCTAATCGGTTTTCGGGTTCATCGGGTCGGGTTCATCGGGTTTCGGACTTAGATCTAAGGATAAAGTTATGTTTGTTGAAAAACCCGTATAAAATCACTCACCCATTGCTCTGATTGAGTTGTATAATATATCGATGGAAAGCTCTCTGTGTCTAGAACAACTTTCTAGTTTACAACGAGATCTAATTGTGACTTTAAGGGGCTCGAAATAGTGTGTTTCCAAAACTGGTCATGTTAAAACGGGTTTTGCGCACTGTTTTTGTAAAATTCATATAAAATTGGCCATTGATCCAAAAAATGTGCATTTTAGGCGATTAGATTCCTAAGAAATAGTAGTACGTTTTTAATTTAGATGTCAAATCTTAATTTGTTTTCTAGGTATGAGTAAATCGTCAAAACGTTTGTAGGACGGAAGCTGTAACTTTTCAAAGTTGTTTTCTACTAAAAACTAGGGGTGAGCATCGGTCGGGTCGGGTCGGGCCGAAAACCCCCCAACCCGATCGGGTTTCGGGTGGACAAAACAGGCCCCGAAACCCTTCCTAAGTAAAGTTCGAGTTTCGGACTTCGGGTCTAATCGGTTTTCGGGTTCATCGGGTCGGGTTCATCGGGTTTCGGACTTAGATCTAAGCATAAAGTTCTATTTGTTGAAAAATCCGTATAAAATCACTCACCCATTGGTCTGATTGAGGTGTATAATATATCGATGGAAAGTTCTCTGTGTCTAGAACAACTTTCTAGTGTACAACGAGATCTAATTGTGATTTTAAGGGGCTCGAAATAGTGTATTTCCAAAACTGGTCATGTTAAAACGGATTTTGTGCACTGTTTTTGTAAAATTCATATAAAATTGGTCGTTGATCCAAAAAATGTGCATTTTAGGTGATTAGATTCCTAAGAAATAGTAGCACGTTTTTAATTTAGATGTCAAATCTTAATTTGTTCTCTAGGTATGAGTAAATCGTCAAAACGTTTATAGGACGGAAGTTGTAACTTTTCAAAGTTATTTTCTACTAAAAACTAGGGGTGAGCATCGGTCGGGTCGGGTCGGGCCGAAAAACCCCCAACCCGATCGGGTTTCGGGTGGACAAAACAGGCCCCGAAACCCTTCCTAAGTAAAGTTCGAGTTTCGGACTTCGGATCTAATCGGTTTTCGGGTTCATTGGGTCGGGTTCATCGGGTTTCGGACTTAGATCTAAGCATAAAGTTCTGTTTGTTGAAAAATCCGTATAAAATCACTCACTCATTTGTCTGATTGAGGTGTATAATATATCGATGGAAAGCTCTCTGTGTCTAGAACAACCTTCTAGTTTACAACGGGATCTAATTGTGACTTTAAGGGGCTCGAAATAGTGTATTTCCAAAACTGGTCATGTTAAAACGGGTTTTGCGCACTGTTTTTGTAAAATTCATATAAAATTGGTCATTGATCCAAAAAAGGTACATTTTAGGCGATTAGATTCCTAAGAAATAGTAGTACGTTTTTAATTTAGATGTCAAATCTTAATTTGTTCTCTAGGTATGAGTAAATAGTCAAAAGGTTTGTAGGACGGAAGCTATAACTTTTCAAAGTTGTTTTCTACTAAAAACTAGGGGTGAGCATCGGTCGAGTCGGGTCGGGTCGGGACGAAAAATCCCCAACCTGATCGGGTTTCGGGTGGACAAAACAGGCCCCGAAACCCTTCCTAAGTAAAGTTCGAGTTTCGGACTTCGGGTCTAATCGGTTTTCGGGTTCATCGGGTTTCGGACTTAAATCTAAGCATAAAGTTCAGTTTGTTGAAAAATCCGTATAAAATCACTCACCCATTGGTCTGATTGAGGTGTATAATATATCGATGGAAAACTCTCTGTGTCTAGAACAACTTTCTAGTTTACAACGAGATCTAATTGTGATTTTAAGGGGCTCGAAATAGTGTATTTCCAAAACCGGTCATGTTAAAACGGCTTTTGTGCACTGTTTTTGTAAAATTCATATAAAATTGGTCGTTGGTCCAAAAATGTGCATTTTAGGTGATTAGATTCCTAAGAAATAGTAGCACGTTTTTAATTTAGATGTCAAATCTTAATTTGTTCTCTAGGTATGAGTAAATCGTCAAAACGTTTATAGGACGGAAATTGTAACTTTTCAAAGTTATTTTCTACTAAAAACTAGGGGTGAGCATCGGTTGGGTCGGGTCGGGCCGAAAAACCCCCAACCCGATCGGGTTTCGGGTGGACAAAACAGGCCCCGAAACCCTTCCTAAGTAAAGTTCGAGTTTCGGACTTCGGATCTAATCGGTTTTCGGGTTCATTGGGTCGGGTTCATCGGGTTTCGGACTTAGATCTAAGCATAAAGTTCTGTTTGTTGAAAAATCCGTATAAAATCACTCACTCATTGGTCTGATTGAGGTGTATAATAAATCGATGGAAAGCTCTCTGTGTCTAGAACAACCTTCTAGTTTACAACGGGATTTAATTGTGACTTTAAGGGGCTCGAAATAGTGTATTTCCAAAACTGGTCATGTTAAAACGGGTTTTGCGCACTGTTTTTGTAAAATTCATATAAAATTGGTCATTGATCCAAAAAATGTACATTTTAGGCGATTAGATTCCTAAGAAATAGTAGTACGTTTTTAATTTAGATGTCAAATCTTAATTTGTTCTCTAGGTACGAGTAAATAGTCAAAAGGTTTGTAGGACGGAAGCTATAACTTTTCAAAGTTGTTTTCTACTAAAAACTAGGGGTGAGCATCGGTCGAGTCGGGTCGGGCCGAAAAACCCCCAACCCGATCGGGTTTCGGGTGGACAAAACAGGCCCCGAAACCCTTCCTAAGTAAAGTTCGAGTTTCGGACTTCGGGTCTAATCGGTTTTCGGGTTCATCGGGTCGGGTTCATCGGGTTTCGGACTTAAATCTAAGCATAAAGTTCAGTTTGTTGAAAAATCTGTATAAAATCACTCACCCATTGGTCTGATTGAGGTGTATAATATATCGATGGAAAGCTCTTTGTGTCTAGAACAACTTTCTAGTTTACAACGAGATCTAATTGTGATTTTAAGGGGCTCGAAATAGTGTATTTCCAAAACTGGTCATGTTAAAACGGGTTTTGCGCACTGTTTTTGTAAAATTCATATAAAATTGGTCATTGATCCAAAAAATGTGCATTTTAGGCGATTAGATTCCTAAGAAATAGTAGTACGTTTTTAATTTAGATGTCAAATCTTAATTTGTTCTCTAGGTATGAGTAAATCGTCAAAACGTTTGTAGGACGGAAGTTGTAACTTTTCAAAGTTGTTTTCTACTAAAAACTAGGGGTGAGCATCGGTCGGGTCGGGACGAAAAACCCCCAATGCGATCGGGTTTCAGGTGGACAAAACAGGCCCTGAAACCCTTCCTAAGTAAAGTTCGAGTTTCGGACTTCGGGTCTAATCGGTTTTCGGGTTCATCGGGTCGGGTTCATCGGGTTTCGGACTTAGATCTAAGGATAAAGTTCTGTTTGTTGAAAAACCCGTATAAAATCACTCACCCATTGCTCTGATTGAGTTGTATAATATATCGATGGAAAGCTCTCTGTGTCTAGAACAACTTTCTAGTTTACAACGAGATCTAATTGTGACTTTAAGGGGCTCGAAATAGTGTGTTTCCAAAACTGGTCATGTTAAAACGGGTTTTGCGCACTGTTTTTGTAAAATTCATATAAAATTGGCCATTGATCCAAAAAATGTGCATTTTAGGCGATTAGATTCCTAAGAAATAGTAGTACGTTTTTAATTTAGATGTCAAATCTTAATTTGTTTTCTAGGTATGAGTAAATCGTCAAAACGTTTGTAGGACGGAAGCTGTAACTTTTCAAAGTTGTTTTCTACTAAAAACTAGGGGTGAGCATCGGTCGGGTCGGGTCGGGCCGAAAACCCCCCAACCCGATCGGGTTTCGGGTGGACAAAACAGGCCCCGAAACCCTTCCTAAGTAAAGTTCGAGTTTCGGACTTCGGGTCTAATCGGTTTTCGGGTTCATCGGGTCGGGTTCATCGGGTTTCGGACTTAGATCTAAGCATAAAGTTCTATTTGTTGAAAAATCCGTATAAAATCACTCACCCATTGGTCTGATTGAGGTGTATAATATATCGATGGAAAGTTCTCTGTGTCTAGAACAACTTTCTAGTGTACAACGAGATCTAATTGTGATTTTAAGGGGCTCGAAATAGTGTATTTCCAAAACTGGTCATGTTAAAACGGATTTTGTGCACTGTTTTTGTAAAATTCATATAAAATTGGTCGTTGATCCAAAAAATGTGCATTTTAGGTGATTAGATTCCTAAGAAATAGTAGCACGTTTTTAATTTAGATGTCAAATCTTAATTTGTTCTCTAGGTATGAGTAAATCGTCAAAACGTTTATAGGACGGAAGTTGTAACTTTTCAAAGTTATTTTCTACTAAAAACTAGGGGTGAGCATCGGTCGGGTCGGGTCGGGCCGAAAAACCCCCAACCCGATCGGGTTTCGGGTGGACAAAACAGGCCCCGAAACCCTTCCTAAGTAAAGTTCGAGTTTCGGACTTCGGATCTAATCGGTTTTCGGGTTCATTGGGTCGGGTTCATCGGGTTTCGGACTTAGATCTAAGCATAAAGTTCTGTTTGTTGAAAAATCCGTATAAAATCACTCACTCATTGGTCTGATTGAGGTGTATAATATATCGATGGAAAGCTCTCTGTGTCTAGAACAACCTTCTAGTTTACAACGGGATCTAATTGTGACTTTAAGGGGCTCGAAATAGTGTATTTCCAAAACTGGTCATGTTAAAACGGGTTTTGCGCACTGTTTTTGTAAAATTCATATAAAATTGGTCATTGATCCAAAAAAGGTACATTTTAGGCGATTAGATTCCTAAGAAATAGTAGTACGTTTTTAATTTAGATGTCAAATCTTAATTTGTTCTCTAGGTATGAGTAAATAGTCAAAAGGTTTGTAGGACGGAAGCTATAACTTTTCAAAGTTGTTTTCTACTAAAAACTAGGGGTGAGCATCGGTCGAGTCGGGTCGGGTCGGGACGAAAAATCCCCAACCCGATCGGGTTTCGGGTGGACAAAACAGGCCCCGAAACCCTTCCTAAGTAAAGTTCGAGTTTCGGACTTCGGGTCTAATCGGTTTTCGGGTTCATCGGGTTTCGGACTTAAATCTAAGCATAAAGTTCAGTTTGTTGAAAAATCCGTATAAAATCACTCACCCATTGGTCTGATTGAGGTGTATAATATATCGATGGAAAACTCTCTGTGTCTAGAACAACTTTCTAGTTTACAACGAGATCTAATTGTGATTTTAAGGGGCTCGAAATAGTGTATTTCCAAAACCGGTCATGTTAAAACGGCTTTTGTGCACTGTTTTTGTAAAATTCATATAAAATTGGTCGTTGGTCCAAAAAATGTGCATTTTAGGTGATTAGATTCCTAAGAAATAGTAGCACGTTTTTAATTTAGATGTCAAATCTTAATTTGTTCTCTAGGTATGAGTAAATCGTCAAAACGTTTATAGGACGGAAATTGTAACTTTTCAAAGTTATTTTCTACTAAAAACTAGGGGTGAGCATCGGTTGGGTCGGGTCGGGCCGAAAAACCCCCAACCCGATCGGGTTTCGGGTGGACAAAACAGGCCCCGAAACCCTTCCTAAGTAAAGTTCGAGTTTCGGACTTCGGATCTAATCGGTTTTCGGGTTCATTGGGTCGGGTTCATCGGGTTTCGGACTTAGATCTAAGCATAAAGTTCTGTTTGTTGAAAAATCCGTATAAAATCACTCACTCATTGGTCTGATTGAGGTGTATAATATATCGATGGAAAGCTCTCTGTGTCTAGAACAACCTTCTAGTTTACAACGGGATTTAATTGTGACTTTAAGGGGCTCGAAATAGTGTATTTCCAAAACTGGTCATGTTAAAACGGGTTTTGCGCACTGTTTTTGTAAAATTCATATAAAATTGGTCATTGATCCAAAAAATGTACATTTTAGGCGATTAGATTCCTAAGAAATAGTAGTACGTTTTTAATTTAGATGTCAAATCTTAATTTGTTCTCTAGGTACGAGTAAATAGTCAAAAGGTTTGTAGGACGGAAGCTATAACTTTTCAAAGTTGTTTTCTACTAAAAACTAGGGGTGAGCATCGGTCGAGTCGGGTCGGGCCGAAAAACCCCCAACCCGATCGGGTTTCGGGTGGACAAAACAGGCCCCGAAACCCTTCCTAAGTAACGTTCGAGTTTCGGACTTCGGGTCTAATCGGTTTTCGGGTTCATCGGGTCGGGTTCATCGGGTTTCGGACTTAAATCTAAGCATAAAGTTCAGTTTGTTGAAAAATCTGTATAAAATCACTCACCCATTGGTCTGATTGAGGTGTATAATATATCGATGGAAAGCTCTTTGTGTCTAGAACAACTTTCTAGTTTACAACGAGATCTAATTGTGATTTTAAGGGGCTCGAAATAGTGTATTTCCAAAACTGGTCATGTTAAAACGGGTTTTGCGCACTGTTTTTGTAAAATTCATATAAAATTGGTCATTGATCCAAAAAATGTGCATTTTAGGCGATTAGATTCCTAAGAAATAGTAGTACGTTTTTAATTTAGATGTCAAATCTTAATTTGTTCTCTAGGTATGAGTAAATCGTCAAAACGTTTGTAGGACGGAAGTTGTAACTTTTCAAAGTTGTTTTCTACTAAAAACTAGGGGTGAGCATCGGTCGGGTCGGGACGAAAAACCCCCAATGCGATCGGGTTTCAGGTGGACAAAACAGGCCCTGAAACCCTTCCTAAGTAAAGTTCGAGTTTCGGACTTCGGGTCTAATCGGTTTTCGGGTTCATCGGGTCGGGTTCATCGGGTTTCGGACTTAGATCT
>JAWVWS010000224.1:0-20000 GCA_033807775.1 Saussurea involucrata
TGGCTTCTATGCGCTTAACTCTCACTATTATTATCCATTATTCATTGGAGTTTGTTGAAAATTCATCTTCATGACTTTTAATATTATCAAAATCTAGGGTGTGGACTGGTGATCAGGAACCGAACTGTATACAACCAGTCCCAATCCACTTTGCTGGTTTCAACCTGTTTTCAAAACCATGTCTATTTCTTCATGATTCATCACCCATATAAAAAATAATTTATATGTAAACCTAAAGAAGTTAAATTAAATACTTATATGTAAATATTTGCACATCAAGTGGACAAAACATCACCATGTTCATCAAAAACAATGTTCATAAAAAACAACCCATCAAATTTCTTCTATGAGTCTAGTTAGTTTGCCACGTTGCCTGGTGGAACGCCGTTGAGCCGGCGCACCTGCATGATTTAGAAAGCCATGAGTAAACAGCAACAACAACAAAGCCATGAAGTATCGGAGACCTCATGAGAGTAAGATGTATAAAAAAGGTTAGTGTGGTATCCTCTACACATGTACCTGCCACGTTTGGTGCTTTCTTCTTTGGTGCTTTCTTCTCATTCTCTCCTACAATATCAGTTCTTTTGGTTGGTGCTTTCTCCTTTGCAACTGCTATTATATCATATTAATGTTGATTACATACATGCAAAGTAGTGTGGTGGCTCTAATCAGACTAAAAATTAATTAAAAACATGATTCCTACCTTGGGATGACGATGATTGAATAGTTAAACTACCTGCCAGCGCAACAAGTTCATCATCATCATGCAAAGAAATTCCATCATCTGCAGAAGATGAAGATTTCAGACTAAAAATTAATTTAAAAACATGATTCCTACCTTGGGATGACGATGCTATCGCCAATGGATAAAGATTGAATTGACGTACAATTGCACTGAAATTTTGTCTAATAAGTTTATGTTATACAGGTGGTCTCATGATATTGGGTGTGCAGGCTGCAAATAAACCCCTTTTAAAAACCGTTTTCCAGGTATTGTACCACTAAATAAGATGTGTGGTGGCTCTTTTGTATCACATCCACTGCATTAACATGGCATTCACAAAAAAGATTACCTGCAGCAGCTCCCTCTGATACAGATTTAGGTGGAACTTTAAGAGTCTCCATACCAGCAACTTCTGCATTAACATGACATTCACAAAATGACAAGGCAAAGTTAGTTTTTTGTAATTATATTCACCTTTAAGAAAAAAAAATTAATGCTAAGAAGCTTGTCAGTTAGAACAAAAGATAGATTAATCAGACAAGAGACAATAGATCATCTAGTATGATGTTCACAAAATAACATGACACTCACAAAAAGAAATCACATCTGGTGACAAATAATAACAATGACTGACTTCCCCTCCCCCCCCCAGAAAAAAAAACAAAAAAAATAAAAAAGGAAAAGGAAAAAAGAAAAATTACTTTCCACCAAGGATAGATCCTGAACTGCAAGCTCTTTCAAAGGGCAAGCTTTGAAAGAGCTAGTTGCAGTCAGGGGCGGAGGTACCTTATGGAGTTGGTGGTCATTTGACACCCCTAATTTTTCAAACTTTTGTTTTTTTAATATTAAACTTTTATTTTTTAATTAAATATGTCACTTTTGACCCCCAAAGAAATAAGATTTGACCTTAATTTATTACAAAATAGTTTTATTTCTTATACTTTATATTTGTTATTTAAATCCTGACCCCCATCTCCAAAATTTCTAGATTCGCCACTGGTTGCAGTCTCCCGACCAACAGCCTCATCCTCATCAGCTGCATCCTCCCGACCAACAGCCTCATCCTGAACTGCAAGCTCTTTCAAAGCATCTGCTGCATCCTTCGACAAAGAGCAAGATGCATCCTCCTGACCAACAGCCTCATCCTCATCTGTCACAGTATTGCTGCTGCTGCTTGAAACCGCACAATGAGGGCACGGTATTATCTAGAAAAAATGAGAAAAAAGAATGATAGTTAAATGGATGCTTTACTCAATAAAAGCATATATGTACCTCCGTATTACTTACATCAGCAGGTGTCAGTTGATCCAGGGTCCACTTGCGAACATCATTCCTCTGGGGACCATACTTCTGGATCAACGGAGGAATAGAGGACCATACTTTCGGCCGAATGGATGGTATTCTTTCATATGCTATTGCCTAACACAGTATTAAGGAAAATACAATGTAAAATATGCAAGTAAAACAATACAAGCCCAATAAAATAAAAGATAAATGATCAAGCAATACATGACACTCCTAAACATGATACTAAAACACAAAGCTTGTATATTTGTATAAGTGAGAAACAGAGGACCATACCTCTAAAACAGGAGCAGCACCTTTGAAATTATGCTGACCACTCCCTCCTTTCTCCAGCCACTGTTTTGTTTCCAAAACAGATGCAAGAAGATGGTCCAACGTGGCTTTAGACCAGTTGATGGATTCAAAACTCTCAAGATCATTAACAAGCCTCCAGAATGAAGTTCGAGGCTTCTTTGTGTTGCTTGAACACAAGAGGAATTGCTCTACAATATAATAAGACATCATCTGTCTAAACTGCACCTTGCTACTCTCGTCTTTAACTTCCATTCTCCTCAAAATATCCTTAAGGTGTGTGGACATGAACTCTTTTTTGTCGGTCAGACAAAGAGAGTCTCTTAATTCAAAAATATAACCGGCAAATTTTTTTGGATATTTTGAGCAAAGTTTGTCATATTCACTGAAATCACCCCCGCTATCTTGTAGACCAAGGACGGTGGCTACCTCTTTTGCACAAAAACCAAAAGTGGTTTCATTGTTCAGAACGAAAAGCTTCTTTGAGGCATCATAATGCTTGCATAATGATGCAATAAGAGTTGATGAGTTCTCTTTCTTGTTATTGACTTTTGAAAGTCCGTGAAAAACTGATCCCTCCAAAATACTTGTCTTTTCATTTAAATTGAGATCAGATATTTTTCTCAAGTTAGACATTAACTTGATGGGTTGTTTACTTTTTGACTGTTTGGTTGTGTTAGTCTCTTCCATGCTGCAACAAATTCATATGCAAAATGAGTGAGTGTTAACATTAGAATCTGTTTTGAATAAGGGAAAAGGTTCATCTGTATTCAGATAAGTTTTTATTATTGTATAATGTAATCAGATAACAATTGTACTCAGATAAGGTTTAAAATGTACTATTAATTTCCTCATTAGTATCAAAATGTACAATTTACAAAATGAATGGATGCATCCTCCTAAACATGATACTAATAGGTTTGTGATCTATTAGCAACAAATTACGGTAAGGGAAAAGGTTTATGTGTATCATGTGAATAAGAGAAATTGTACTCAGATAAGGTGCACAAAGTGATGCCCTGATTGATGTTATTTACGGTTGTCTCCTTGTTGGGTCTAGAATAGAGGTGCACAAAGACCGGTTTTTAACCGGATACATTTATAAAATAAACCGGTTTTTTTTAACTGGTTATAGAAAAACCGGTTTCGGTTATAGTTGGTTCGGTTTTCTTAAAAGTGAAATTATGGTAAAAAATCGGTTTTCGGTTCGGTTTTTTCCAAAAAACCGAAAAACAAAATGGTAACATTAAATAATCTCTTGAATAAGTTAAATTTCGACATAGTCACGCTTTAGGGACGGGTACAATTTACCCGGTTTACATCGAGAAGTGTCATAACAGGCGGCCCCTCCAAAGGCGTGGGCGAAATCGGAATTGCATTTGAGATGGCTCAACGAATCACGTTTGAAGAAATGGTAACAGTGCACAACAAGAAGTTCCTTCCGAAGTCGGTGGATGACGAATTGTGTTCGACACGTAGGGACGGGTACAATTTACCCGGTATACATCCGGGTGTATACCCTCTGAAACAATTGTTTCAGAAGGTATACATCCGGATGTAAACCGGGTAAATTGTACCCGTCCCTACGTGTCGTACACAATTCGTCATCCACCGACTTTGGAAGGAACTTCTTGTTGTGCACTGTTACCTGATTCGTTAGACATTTCAGAAAAATACCTGAAGTTTGCGCGGTCTACCCCACTCGTTACAAATATTGTCCATTCACTTTTTCTATTCTTTCAATCTTAGTTTATAACATATTTGGTCCTTCTTTGATTAATATAATACCTGAAGTTTTCTACTCGTTTTGGCTTCTCTAGTTGTGTCCATATTACTGATCTATTTTTTTAAGAAAATGACTAACCGAGAAATTAATTAATAAAATTATAAAAAAATGATGAATTAATTAATGACATTATAATATAGCCCATACATACCCAAACCGGGTAACTGAACATCGACTAGTTGTGTCCATATTACCGATCAAAATTTTTAAGAAATGACTAACCGAGAAATTAATTAATAAAATTATAAAAAAAAATGATGAATTGATTAATGACATTATAATATAGCCCATACATATTAGTTTTACGTAGACTTTGGCCCAACCCAAACTTCATTAATTAATCTAAACCCAAATTGTTGTCGGCTTTATTTAGAAATTGGAAATTTAAAAAGCATCCTAAATATTTCAAAATAATAGAAACTGACATGAAAAATGAATATATTACACAAGCTCATTGAGAACAAACCCAGAAAAATCAGCGTTTTAGGGTGGACCAAGAGTGAATAGTTGTGTTGTTTGAGTGAAACAACACACCCCTTTGTATAGCACCGGTTCACAAACTATAAATACAAGTGTTTGTATATTGTAAAAAGTAACAGAATTCAATATATACAAAAGTGTGAGTTTGTGTGTCGTGAGTTTTGTTCACTAGACATGTTTGATTCGAGCCCAAGATGATCCGAAGGGCCAACAAGCATATCCCTTCAAATAAATCAAATACATAGTAATGTCGTATGGACTTACTTCAGATAGGGCTTCTTTCGTAAAATTTATTTAATTAAGATTTTAGAAACCCACGGCCCACGGCCCACACCGAAGCTCACCACGGCCCACCCCGTCCAAAATAATGTCCATTTGGAATCCCACTAAAAAATGTGGCCTCGGTCCAGATCTCCGAAGTTAACCGAGACATTGTTCGGAGTCGGTGGGAACAAAAATTTACTTAGCCGATGTTCAACAATTCAATGGATTGAAAATGATGACTTTTAAGAGAAGGTGAGAAAAATGTAATTAATAAGGGGGTATTTTGAAAAATTAAATCATGAAACTTGAAAACCCTAAACCCTAAAATTAAAATCAATATATAAATATAATAAAATTAAAATCAATGTATATAAAACTTTGCTCAATCTTATCGGAATATTTTGTTCACAAGACCCACTACTTTAGATACTGTACCCTGCATTGTATTATTTTTTTCTCCTCTGGAGCTCGAATCTCTTGTGTTGGATGATTCTACCAACTGTGTTCTGGAGCTCGTAACTTCTCCTACGTTGGATGATTCTATCAACAAATCAATTAATCATTAGCACCAAATGTTTGTTAAATACATAGGAGTATATAAGTTGATCATTAGAGCACGGTTATGTCACATTATATTATTTAACAAATAAAATTAACATTCTTTAAAAAATACATTCTTTAATAACCTTAATGAGGATGTATATTTGGTATGGGAATCAGCAGTTAGGTTATATATAGAACCTTAATGAGGATGTATATTTGGTATCGGAATCACCACTTAGGTTATATTTAGAACCTTAATGAGGATGTATAATTGGTATAGGAATCACCATTTAGGTTATATATAGAACCTTAATGAGGATGTACAATTGGTATAGGAATCACCATTTAGGTTATATATATAACCTTAGTGATGATGTACAATTGGTATAGGAATCACCATTTAGGTTATATATAGAACCTTATTGAGGATGTACCATTGGTATAGGAATCACCATTAGAGATTATTAAAGGGGGGGGGGGGACCGGTCAAAGCCGTCATTATTGACCGGATGAGTGGCTGAGATTGCTCCTCACGTTTTCTTAAATAGTTATGTTTCTCATTTAAACCTTTCTTACTTTGCAAACCACGTTATTTGTACAAACTATACAAACCATTATATTAAGAAATAATTGAGATATTTATGGATAATAATCATGATTCATTAAATATGATTGAGATATATATGGAACCAGATCGGCTAGTTGGAGTTTTTTGAGATATATGATTGAGATATATATGGAAGAGGATAAGGTTCATTTATTATGATAATGACTTTGGTTACGGAAACAAAATAAAATTAGATATTCATTAGACTAGATGGACGGCTGAGATTAGTTTGTAAGTTTGTACAAATAGAGGTGGTCTGCATTCTTATTTTACGTTTTAGTCAAAAGTTAGGCTCGATTGCTTAGATGTTAATGTTCTGTTCTATTCCTTAAATGTTATTAAAGAGGTAAGAATATTCCAAATCATTACTCTCCCATAGTAGCTGGCTTCCTAGAGTAGTGGCTGTTTCTTTTTAAATGCTGCTGTTTTTTTTACTTTTGGTTCCATGAGGTAAATCATATATCTTCTCCTTTATTTTTACATCCCGCCGCATTGCACGAGTAAATAACAACACCGATCTCAGTAGCGCAGGTAACACATGCATTTGAGATGGCTCAACGAATCACGTTTGAAGAAATGGTAACAGTGCACAACAAGAAGTTCCTTCCGAAGTCGGTGGATGACGAATTGTGTTCGACACGTAGGGATGGGTACAATTTACCCGGTATACATCCGGGTGTATACCCTCTGAAACAATTGTTTCAGAAGGTATACATCCGGATGTAAACCGGGTAAATTGTACCCGTCCCTACGTGTCGTACACAATTCGTCATCCACCGACTTCGGAAGGAACTTCTTGTTGTGCACTGTTACCTGATTCGTTAGACATTTCAGAAAAATACCTGAAGTTTGAAAAAAAACAAACACTCTGAAACTCTAAATGTCTGACTGAATCATACTTTAGAGCTTTTCAGTGATTAAAAAAAACAGGCCCTAAAATTAACTGATTGGTGTACCTGCAATTTGCAAGTAGGACCTCTTTGTACCACAGGGTTCCACATTCCATGGTGCAACCACATTTTCTCTAGGAACTTCTTGTTGTGCACTGTTACCTGATTCGTTAGACATTTCAGAAAATACCTGATTAGATAGATGCTGCAACTTCTAGCTTAAAAATTAGCGGGCGATTGCGAACGATTGCCTTTGTTTCCCGCCCAATCTGAGTCTACAACTGCGGTTTATATCATTCATTGCTGATTGCTCCCAAATTCCTTCTTCCTCCACCATTATTTCTGGACTCTAGGGTGATTCTCAAATCACGATTCTTAGGGCTACTTACTGGGCCCTGGGCAGTTGCCCAACGAAATGTCTCCTTGTTGGGTCTAGAATAGAGGTGCACAAAGACCTGTTTTTAACCGGTTACATTTATAAAATAAACCGGTTTTTTTTAACTGGTTATAGAAAAACCGGTTTCGGTTATAGTTGGTAGTTGGTTCGGTTTTCTTAAAAGTGAAATTATGGTAAAAAATCGGTTTTCGGTTCGGTTTTTTCCAAAAAACCGAAAAACAAAATGGTAACATTAAATAATCTCTTGAATAAGTTAAATTTCGACATAGTCACGTTTTAGGGACGGGTACAATTTACCCGGTTTACATCGAGAAGTGTCATAACAGGCGGCCCCTCCAAAGGCGTGGGCGAAATCGGAATTGCATTTGAGATGGCTCAACGAATCACGTTTGAAGAAATGGTAACAGTGCACAACAAGAAGTTCCTTCCGAAGTCGGTGGATGACGAATTGTGTTCGACACGTAGGGACGGGTACAATTTACCCGGTATACATCCGAGTGTATACCCTCTGAAACAAATGTTTCAGAAGGTATACATCCGGATGTAAACCGGGTAAATTGTACCCGTCCCTACGTGTCGTACACAATTCGTCATCCACCGACTTCGGAAGGAACTTCTTGTTGTGCACTGTTACCTGATTCGTTAGACATTTCAGAAAAATACCTGAAGTTTGAAAAAAAACAAACACTCTGAAACTCTAAATGTCTGACTGAATCATACTTTAGAGCTTTTCAGTGATTAAAAAAAAACAGGCCCTAAAATTAACTGATTGGTGTACCTGCAATTTGCAAGTAGGACCTCTTTGTACCACAGGGTTCCCACATTCCATGGTGCAACCACATTTTCTCCAGGAACTTCTTGTTGTGCACTGTTACCTGATTCGTTAGACATTTCAGAAAAATACCTGATTAGATAGATGCTGCAGCTTCTAGCTTAAAAATTAGCGGGCGATTGCGAACGATTGCCTTTGTTTCCCGCCCAATCTGAGTCTGCAACTGCGGTTTATATCATTCATTGCTGATTGCTCCCAAATTCCTTCTTCCTCCACCATTATTTCTGGACTCTGGGGTGATTCTCAAATCACGATTCTTAGGGCTACTTACTGGGCCCTGGGCAGTTGCCCAACGAAATGTCTCCTTGTTGGGTCTAGAATAGAGGTGCACAAAGACCTGTTTTTAACCGGTTACATTTATAAAATAAACCGGTTTTTTTTAACTGGTTATAGAAAAACCGGTTTCGGTTATAGTTGGTAGTTGGTTCGGTTTTCTTAAAAGTGAAATTATGGTAAAAAATTGGTTTTCGGTTCGGTTTTTTCCAAAAAACCGAAAAACAAAATGGTAACATTAAATAATCTCTTGAATAAGTTAAATTTCGACATAGTCACGTTTTAGGGACGGGTACAATTTACCCGGTTTACATCGAGATGTGTCATAACAGGCGGCCCCTCCAAAGGCGTGGGCGAAATCGGAATTGCATTTGAGATGGCTCAACGAATCACGTTTGAAGAAATGGTAACAGTGCACAACAAGAAGTTCCTTCCGAAGTCGGTGGATGACGAATTGTGTTCGACACGTAGGGACGGGTACAATTTACCCGGTATACATCCGGGTGTATACCCTCTGAAACAATTGTTTCAGAAGGTATACATCCGGATGTAAACCAGGTAAATTGTACCCGTCCCTACGTGTCGTACACAATTCGTCATCCACCGACTTCGGAAGGAACTTCTTGTTGTGCACTGTTACCTGATTCGTTAGACATTTCAGAAAAATACCTGAAGTTTGAAAAAAAAAAAACACTCTGAAACTCTAAATGTCTGACTGAATCATACTTTAGAGCTTTTCAGTGATTAAAAAAAAAACAGGCCCTAAAATTAACTGATTGGTGTACCTGCAATTTGCAAGTAGGACCTCTTTGTACCACAGGGTTCCCACATTCCATGGTGCAACCACATTTTCTCCAGGAACTTCTTGTTGTGCACTGTTACCTGATTCGTTAGACATTTCAGAAAAATACCTGATTAGGTAGATGCTGCAGCTTCTAGCTTAAAAATTAGCGGGCGATTGCGAACGATTGCCTTTGTTTCCCACCCAATCTGAGTCTGCAACTGCGGTTTATATCATTCATTGCTGATTGCTCCCAAATTCCTTCTTCCTCCACCATTATTTCTGGACTCTGGGGTGATTCTCAAATCACGTTTTTTAGGGCTACTTACTGGGCCCTGGGCAGTTACCCAACGAAATGTCTCCTTGTTGGGTCTAGAATAGAGGTGCACAAAGACCGGTTTTTAACCGGTTACATTTATAAAATAAATCGGTTTTTTTAACTGGTTATAGAAAAACCGGTTTCGGTTATAGTTGGTTCGGTTTTCTTAAAAGTGAAATTATGGTAAAAAATCGGTTTTCGGTTCGGTTTTTTCCAAAAAACCGAAAAACAAAATGGTAACATTAAATAATCTCTTGAATAAGTTAAATTTAAACTTAGTCACGTTTTAGGGACGGGTACAATTTACCCGGTTTACATCGAGAAGTGTCATAACAGGCGGCCCCTCCGAAGCCATGGTAACAGTGTCATAACAAACGAATTGTGTTCGACACGTAGGGACGGGTACAATTTACCCGGTATACATCCGGGTGCATGCCCTCTGAAACAATTGTTTCAGAAGTTCCTTCCGGATGTAAACCGGGTAAATTGTACCCGTCCCTACGTGTCGTACACAATTCGTCATCCACCGACTTCGGAAGGAACTTCTTGTTGTGCACTGTTACCTGATTCGTTAGACATTTCAGAAAAATACCTAAAGTTTGAAAAAAAACAAACACTCTGAAACTCTAAATGTCTGACTGAATCATACTTTAGAGCTTTTCAGTGATTAAAAAAAAACAGGCCCTAAAATTAACTGATTGGTGTACCTGCAATTTGCAAGTAGGACCTCTTTGTACCACAGGGTTCCCACATTCCATGGTGCAACCACATTTTCTCCAGGAACTTCTTGTTGTGCACTGTTACTTGATTCGTTAGACATTTCAGAAAAATACCTGATTAGGTAGATGCTGCAGCTTCTAGCTTAAAAATTAGCGGGCGATTGCGAACGATTGCCTTTGTTTCCCACCCAATCTGAGTCTGCAACTGCGGTTTATATCATTCATTGCTGATTGCTCCCAAATTCCTTCTTCCTCCACCATTATTTCTGGACTCTGGGGTGATTCTCAAATCACGATTTTTAGGGCTACTTACTGGGCCCTGGGCAGTTACCCAACGAAATGTCTCCTTGTTGGGTCTAGAATAGAGGTGCACAAAGACCGGTTTTTAACCGGTTACATTTATAAAATAAATCGGTTTTTTTAACTGGTTATAGAAAAACCGGTTTCGGTTATAGTTGGTTCGGTTTTCTTAAAAGTGAAATTATGGTAAAAAATCGGTTTTCGGTTCGGTTTTTTCCAAAAAACCGAAAAACAAAATGGTAACATTAAATAATCTCTTGAATAAGTTAAATTTAAACTTAGTCACGTTTTAGGGACGGGTACAATTTACCCGGTTTACATCGAGAAGTGTCATAACAGGCGGCCCCTCCGAAGCCATGGTAACAGTGTCATAACAAACGAATTGTGTTCGACACGTAGGGACGGGTACAATTTACCCGGTATACATCCGGGTGCATACCCTCTGAAACAATTGTTTCAGAAGTTCCTTCCGGATGTAAACCGGGTAAATTGTACCCGTCCCTACGTGTCGTACACAATTCGTCATCCACCGACTTCGGAAGGAACTTCTTGTTGTGCACTGTTACCTGATTCGTTAGACATTTCAGAAAAATACCTGAAGTTTGAAAAAAAACAAACACTCTGAAACTCTAAATGTCTGACTGAATCATACTTTAGAGCTTTTCAGTGATTAAAAAATAACAGGCCCTAAAATTAACTGATTGGTGTACCTGCAATTTGCAAGTAGGACCTCTTTGTACCACAGGGTTCCCACATTCCATGGTGCAACCACATTTTCTCCAGGAACTTCTTGTTGTGCACTGTTACCTGATTCGTTAGACATTTCAGAAAAATACCTGATTAGATAGATGCTGCAGCTTCTAGCTTAAAAATTAGCGGGCGATTGCGAACGATTGCCTTTGTTTCCCGCCCAATCTGAGTCTGCAACTGCGGTTTATATCATTCATTGCTGATTGCTCCCAAATTCCTTCTTCCTCCACCATTATTTCTGGACTCTGGGGTGATTCTCAAATCACGATTCTTAGGGCTACTTACTGGGCCCTGGGCAGTTGCCCAACGAAATGTCTCCTTGTTGGGTCTAGAATAGAGGTGCACAAAGACCTGTTTTTAACCGGTTACATTTATAAAATAAACCGGTTTTTTTTAACTGGTTATAGAAAAACCGGTTTCGGTTATAGTTGGTTCGGTTTTCTTAAAAGTGAAATTATGGTAAAAAATCGGTTTTCGGTTCGGTTTTTTCCAAAAAACCGAAAAACAAAATGGTAACATTAAATAATCTCTTGAATAAGTTAAATTTCGACATAGTCACGTTTTAGGGACGGGTACAATTTACCCGGTTTACATCGAGAAGTGTCATAACAGGCGGCCCCTCCAAAGGCGTGGGCGAAATCGGAATTGCATTTGAGATGGCTCAACGAATCACGTTTGAAGAAATGGTAACAGTGCACAACAAGAAGTTCCTTCCGAAGTCGGTGGATGACGAATTGTGTTCGACACGTAGGGACGGGTACAATTTACCCGGTATACATCCGGGTGTATACCCTCTGAAACAATTGTTTCAGAAGGTATACATCCGGATGTAAACCGGGTAAATTGTACCCGTCCCTACGTGTCGTACACAATTCGTCATCCATCGACTTCGGAAGGAACTTCTTGTTGTGCACTGTTACCTGATTCGTTAGACATTTCAGAAAAATACTTGAAGTTTGAAAAAAAACAAACACTCTGAAACTCTAAATGTCTGACTGAATCATATTTTAGAGCTTTTCAGCGATTAAAAAAAAAACAGGCCCTAAAATTAACTGATTGGTGTACCTGCAATTTGCAAGTAGGACCTCTTTGTACCACAGGGTTCCCACATTCCATGGTGCAACCACATTTTCTCCAGGAACTTCTTGTTGTGCACTGTTACCTGATTCGTTAGACATTTCAGAAAAATACCTGATTAGATAGATGCTGCAGCTTCTAGCTTAAAAATTAGCGGGCGATTGCGAACGATTGCCTTTGTTTCCCGACCAATCTGAGTCTGCAACTGCGGTTTATATCATTCATTGCTGATTGCTCCCAAATTCCTTCTTCCTCCACCATTATTTCTGGACTCTGGGGTGATTCTCAAATCACGATTTTTAGGGGTACTTACTGGGCCCTGGGCAGTTGCCCAACGAAATGTCTCCTTGTTGGGTCTAGAATAGAGGTGCACAAAGACCTGTTTTTAACCGGTTACATTTATAAAATAAACCGGTTTTTTTAACTGGTTATAGAAAAACCGGTTTCGGTTATAGTTGGTTCGGTTTTCTTAAAAGTGAAATTATGGTAAAAAATCGGTTTTCGGTTCGGTTTTTTCCAAAAAACCGAAAAACAAAATGGTAACATTAAATAATCTCTTGAATAAGTTAAATTTCGACATAGTCACGTTTTAGGGACGGGTACAATTTACCCGGTTTACATCGAGAAGTGTCATAACAGGCGGCCCCTCCAAAGGCGTGGGCGAAATCGGAATTGCATTTGAGATGGCTCAACGAATCACGTTTGAAGAAATGGTAACAGTGCACAACAAGAAGTTCCTTCCGAAGTCGGTGGATGACGAATTGTGTTCGACACGTAGGGACGGGTACAATTTACCCGGTATACATCCGGGTGTATACCCTCTGAAACAATTGTTTCAGAAGGTATACATCCGGATGTAAACCGGGTAAATTGTACCCGTCCCTACGTGTCGTACACAATTCGTCATCCATCGACTTCGGAAGGAACTTCTTGTTGTGCACTGTTACCTGATTCGTTAGACATTTCAGAAAAATACCTGAAGTTTGAAAAAAAACAAACACTCTGAAACTCTAAATGTCTGACTGAATCATATTTTAGAGCTTTTCAGTGATTAAAAAAAAACAGGCCCTAAAATTAACTGATTGGTGTACCTGCAATTTGCAAGTAGGACCTCTTTGTACCACAGGGTTCCCACATTCCATGTTACCTGATTCGTTAGACATTTCAGAAAAATACCTGATTAGATAGATGCTGCAGCTTCTAGCTTAAAAATTAGCGGGCGATTGCGAACGATTGCCTTTGTTTCCCGCCCAATCTGAGTCTGCAACTGCGGTTTATATCATTCATTGCTGATTGCTCCCAAATTCCTTCTTCCTCCACCATTATTTCTGGACTCTGGGGTGATTCTCAAATCACGATTTTTAGGGGTACTTACTGGGCCCTGGGCAGTTGCCCAACGAAATGTCTCCTTGTTGGGTCTAGAATAGAGGTGCACAAAGACCTGTTTTTAACCGGTTACATTTATAAAATAAACCGGTTTTTTTTAACTGGTTATAGAAAAACCGGTTTCGGTTATAGTTGGTTCGGTTTTCTTAAAAGTGAAATTATGGTAAAAAATCGGTTTTCGGTTCGGTTTTTTCCAAAAAAAAACAAACACTCTGAAACTCTAAATGTCTGACTGAATCATACTTTAGAGCTTTTCAGTGATTAAAAAAAAACAGGCCCTAAAATTAACTGATTGGTGTACCTGCAATTTTCAAGTAGGACCTCTTTGTACCACAGGGTTCCCACATTCCATGGTGCAACCACATTTTCTCCAGGAACTTCTTGTTGTGCACTGTTACCTGATTCGTTAGACATTTCAGAAAAATACCTGATTAGATAGATGCTGCAGCTTCTAGCTTAAAAATTAGCGGGCGATTGCGAACGATTGCCTTTGTTTCCCACCCAATCCGAGTCTGCAACTGCGGTTTATATCATTCATTGCTGATTGCTCCCAAATTCCTTCTTCCTCCACCATTATTTTTGGACTCTGGGGTGATTCTCAAATCACGATTTTTAGGGCTACTTACTGGGCCCTGGGCAGTTGCCCAACGAAATGTCTCCTTGTTGGGTCTAGAATAGAGGTGCATAAAGACCTGTTTTTAACCGGTTACATTTATAAAATAAACCGGTTTTTTTTAACTGGTTATAGAAAAACCGGTTTCGGTTATAGTTGGTTCGGTTTTCTTAAAAGTGAAATTATGGTAAAAAATCGGTTTTCGGTTCGGTTTTTTCCAAAAAACCGAAAAACAAAATGGTAACATTAAATAATCTCTTGAATAAGTTAAATTTCGACATAGTCACGTTTTAGGGACGGGTACAATTTACCCGGTTTACATCGAGAAGTGTCATAACAGGCGGCCCCTCCAAAGGCGTGGGCGAAATCGGAATTGCATTTGAGATGGCTCAACGAATCACGTTTGAAGAAATGGTAACAGTGCACAACAAGAAGTTCCTTCCGAAGTCGGTGGATGACGAATTGTGTTCGACACGTAGGGACGGGTACAATTTACCCGGTTTACATCGAGAAGTGTCATAACAGGCGGCCCCTCCGAAGCCATGGTAACAGTGTCATAACAAACGAATTGTTTTCGACACGTAGGGACGGGTACAATTTACCCGGTATACATCCGGGTGTATACCCTCTGAAACAATTGTTTCAGAAGTTCCTTCCGGATGTAAACTGGGTAAATTGTACCCGTCCCTACGTGTCGTACACAATTCGTCATCCACCGACTTCGGAAGGAACTTCTTGTTGTGCACTGTTACCTGATTCGTTAGACATTTCAGAAAAATACCTGAAGTTTGAAAAAAAACAAACACTCTGAAACTCTAAATGTCTGACTGAATCATACTTTAGAGCTTTTCAGTGATTAAAAAAAAACAGGCCCTAAAATTAACTGATTGGTGTACCTGCAATTTGCAAGTAGGACCTCTTTGTACCACAGGGTTCCCACATTCCATGTTACCTGATTCGTTAGACATTTCAGAAAAAGACCTGATTAGATAGATGCTGCAGCTTCTAGCTTAAAAATTAGCGGGCGATTGCGAACGATTGCCTTTGTTTCCCGCCCAATCTGAGTCTGCAACTGCGGTTTATATCATTCATTGCTGATTGCTCCCAAATTCCTTCTTCCTCCACCATTATTTCTGGACTCTGGGGTGATTCTCAAATCACGATTTTTAGGGGTACTTACTGGGCCCTGGGCAGTTGCCCAACGAAATGTCTCCTTGTTGGGTCTAGAATAGAGGTGCACAAAGACCTGTTTTTAACCGGTTACATTTATAAAATAAACCGGTTTTTTTTAACTGGTTATAGAAAAACCGGTTTCGGTTATAGTTGGTTCGGTTTTCTTAAAAGTGAAATTATGGTAAAAAATCGGTTTTCGGTTCGGTTTTTTCCAAAAAACCGAAAAACAAAATGGTAACATTAAATAATCTCTTGAATAAGTTAAATTTTGACATAGTCACGTTTTAGGGACGGGTACAATTTACCCGGTTTACATCGAGAAGTGTCATAACAGGCGGCCCCTCCAAAGGCGTGGGCGAAATCGGAATTGCATTTGAGATGGCTCAACGAATCACGTTTGAAGAAATGGTAACAGTGCACAACAAGAAGTTCCTTCCGAAGTCGGTGGATGACGAATTGTGTTCGACACGTAGGGACGGGTACAATTTACCCGGTATACATCCGGGTGTATACCCTCTGAAACAATTGTTTCAGAAGGTATACATCCGGATGTAAACCGGGTAAATTGTACCCGTCCCTACGTGTCGTACACAATTCGTCATCCATCGACTTCAGAAGGAACTTCTTGTTGTGCACTGTTACCTGATTCGTTAGACATTTCAGAAAAATACCTGAAGTTTGAAAAAAAACAAACACTCTGAAACTCTAAATGTCTGACTGAATCATACTGTAGAGCTTTTCAGTGATTAAAAAAAAAACAGGCCCTAAAATTAACTGATTGGTGTACCTGCAATTTGCAAGTAGGACCTCTTTGTACCACAGGGTTCCCACATTCCATGGTGCAACCACATTTTCTCCAGGAACTTCTTGTTGTGCACTGTTACCTGATTCGTTAGACATTTCAGAAAAATACCTGATTAGATAGATGCTGCAGCTTCTAGCTTAAAAATTAGCGGGCGATTGCGAACGATTGCCTTTGTTTCCCGCCCAATCTGAGTCTGCAACTGCGGTTTATATCATTCATTGCTGATTGCTCCCAAATTCCTTCTTCCTCCACCATTATTTCTGGACTCTGGGGTGATTCTCAAATCACGATTTTTAGGGCTACTTACTGGGCCCTGGGCAGTTGCCCAACGAAATGTCTCCTTGTTGGGTCTAGAATAGAGGTGCACAAAGACCGGTTTTAACCGTTTACATTTATAAAATAAACCGGTTTTTTTAACTGGTTATAGAAAAACCGGTTTCGGTTATAGTTGGTTCGGTTTTCTTAAAAGTGAAATTATGGTAAAAAATCGGTTTTCGGTTCGGTTTTTTCCAAAAAACCGAAAAACAAAATGGTAACATTAAATAATCTCTTGAATAAGTTAAATTTCGACATAGTCACGCTTTAGGGACGGGTACAATTTACCCGGTTTACATCGAGAAGTGTCATAACAGGCGGCCCCTCCAAAGGCGTGGGCGAAATCGGAATTGCATTTGAGATGGCTCAACGAATCACGTTTGAAGAAATGGTAACAGTGCACAACAAGAAGTTCCTTCCGAAGTCGGTGGATGACGAATTGTGTTCGACACGTAGGGACAGGTACAATTTACCCGGTATACATCCGGGTGTATACCCTCTGAAACAATTGTTTCAGAAGGTATACATCCGGATGTAAACCGGGTAAATTGTACCCGTCCCTACGTGTCGTACACAATTCGTCATCCACCGACTTCGGAAGGAACTTCTTGTTGTGCACTGTTACCTGATTCGTTAGACATTTCAGAAAAATACCTGAAGTTTGAAAAAAAACAAACACTCTGAAACTCTAAATGTCTGACTGAATCATACTTTAGAGCTTTTCAGTGATTAAAAAAAAACAGGCCCTAAAATTAACTGATTGGTGTACCTGCAATTTGCAAGTAGGACCTCTTTGTACCACAGGGTTCCCACATTCCATGGTGCAACCACATTTTCTCCAGGAACTTCTTGTTGTGCACTGTTACCTGATTCGTTAGACATTTCAGAAAAATACCTGATTAGATAGATGCTGCAGCTTCTAGCTTAAAAATTAGCGGGCGATTGCGAACGATTGCCTTTGTTTCCCACCCAATATGAGTCTGCAACTGCGGTTTATATCATTCATTGCTGATTGCTCCCAAATTCCTTCTTCCTCCACCATTATTTCTGGACTCTGGGGTGATTCTCAAATCACGATTTTTAGGGCTACTTACTGGGCCCTGGGCAGTTGCCCAACGAAATGTCTCCTTGTTGGGTCTAGAATAGAGGTGCACAAAGACCTGTTTTTAACCGGTTACATTTATAAAATAAACCGGTTTTTTTAACTGGTTATAGAAAAACCGGTTTCGGTTATAGTTGGTTCGGTTTTCTTAAAAGTGAAATTATGGTAAAAAATCGGTTTTCGGTTCGGTTTTTTCCAAAAAACCGAAAAACAAAATGGTAACATTAAATAATCTCTTGAATAAGTTAAATTTCGACATAGTCACGTTTTAGGGACGGGTACAATTTACCCGGTTTACATCGAGAAGTGTCATAACAGGCGGCCCCTCCATATATATATATATATATATATATATATATATATATATATATATATATATTTCTAGGTAATATACAGTATAAGTATCCAAAAACAGTTTATGTTTTAATGAAAACTACTAATCTTGCCAACAGTGGCGGATCTAGGATTTAGAAACGTTGGGGCATAATATAAATAACAACAATTAAAAAAATCGTGTCGGGTCAAAAAATGGATTTAAATTCCAATTACATACTATAATTCTTCTACGACATGCTATAACTTGGAAACAATCAAAAAATGGATTTAAATTCCAATTACATACTATAATTCTTCTACGACATGCTATAACTTGGAAACAATCAATTGTCACTTCAATTTTAAGCTTGATAGAAAGAACCACTAACGAAAAGCCCATTCAAAAGAAAAAGATGGAAGAACACAATGGTTGCAAAAGAAAAAGTAGGTACCAACCTCGGTAAACAAAAAAAAAAGAAACAAGTGAAGAATAAAAAAGAAAATCGAACCTGTTGATGAAATCAAACTCAGCTCCAAAGCCTTTTGTTGGAAGAAAATCAGAAACGTAAACCGCAAGGACCTTTTCCATAACTAATTTCAAAATAGGGACCAGTAATGCAATAAAATGTAGTTAATTGTTATTGAAAGATTGTAATTTAATCAAGGGTCAACGAGATCAGATTACCACAGTGGACCAATTTTGGTTCACAGTTATAAAAAATTTACACGGTATGTTTATGTATGTTCACGAGGCCACACGCAAAGTTTCGTCCAAAACCGACTCCGTTTGGGCATCACACCCAAGCCCCGAGTGCCCAAAGCCGTTCCGGGGACCCCGGGCCGTGCCCCGGAAAATCCCGGACCTAAAACGAGATTTTTTCTGAAAGGACCCATTGGGTTTATTTAGGTTCCCGAGGCCACACGCAAAATTTCGTCCAAAACCGACTCCGTTTGGGCATCCTACCAAAAATTATGACTCCTCAGAAAATCAATGTTTCATCCTGTCACTTAGCCAATTGGCCAATATGTATATATAGGGGAGACCATGGGGTCTGGCCTCCCTGTGCGCGTGGCCACCGGCTTAGGCACGCGGCACGCTGAGGCTAAAACCCACACCGGGATGCCCAGCACGCTTAGCCCCGCACGAGAAGTGCCCCGATCACGATTACGTCGCTCGACGCCCCGACCCTCAGTTGCCCGCACGACGTGGAAGTTTGCCCGCACGGCGTGCAAGTTTACCCGCACGGCGCACAAGTTCCCCGCACGGCGTGCAAGTTGGCCCGCACGACATGCAAGTTCCCCGCACGGCGTGCACGTTTGCCCGCACACGACTTGCTTTCCCCGCACGGCGTGCAAGTTGGCCCGCACGGCGTGCAAGTTCCCCGCACGGCGTGCACGTTTGCCCGCACACGACTTGGTTTCCCCGCACGGCGTGCAAGTTGACCCGCACGGCGCGCAAGTTCCCCGCACGGCGTGCAAGTTGGCCCGCACGGCATGCAAGTTCCCCGCACGGCGTGCACGTTCCCCGAACGGCGTGCACGTTTGCCCGTACACGACTTGCTTTCCCCGCACGGCGTGCAAGTTGGCCCGCACGGCGCGCAAGTTCCCCGCACGGCGTGCAAGTTGGCCCGCACGGCGTGCAAGTTCCCCGCACGGCGTGCACGTTTGCCAGCACACGACTTGGTTTCCCCGCACGGCGTGCAAGTTGGCCCGCACGGCGCGCAAGTTCCCCGCACGGCGTGCACGTTCCCCGCACGGCGTGCACGTTTGCCCGCACACGACTTGCTTTCCCCGCACGGCGTGCAAGTTGGCCCGCACGGCGCGCAAGTTCCCCCCACGGCGTGCAAGTTTGCCCGCACGGCGTGCAAGTTCCCCGCACGGCGTGCACGTTTGACCTTACACGACTTGGTTTCCCCGCACGGCGTGCAAGTTGGCCCGCACGGCGCGCAAGTT
>JAWVWS010000224.1:23428-45500 GCA_033807775.1 Saussurea involucrata
CAATGGTTGAGTTATTTTTTTTTTTGAAAGGCATTTTGCACTTCAGGGGGTGTCCTGAATAAGTCCAGACTAATCCCCCCACGACCCACGACCCGGCCCAAACAGCAGGACCACGATCTGCCCTTGATTCAGGGATACCTCCACGTGATCACCACGGGGTTCGAACCCAGGTAGTAAGGGCTTCCACCACTTACCCTCCCAGGATGTTACCGAATAGTTGAGTTAATAGAATAGTTTAACTCTTTTGAAATGGTTATCTTCATAAATGTTGAAAAACAACCATATTTGGGGCTTTTGGATATTTTGATGTGTAGAAATCATAATATGTCATTAAATGATTAATTGCTCAAAATCATATTTTGTTCACTTTCTTTCTCGTTTGGAGTATTGAGGACGATTTTGGTTATGTTTAGTTGAAGTGTTCTTCTCCTTCTTCATTTATGAAGATTAGGGCTTGATGTATTTGAGATTTTGGGTTCTAAATGTTTGGGGAATGATTCTAAGTATTTGAGGATAAATACTTATGGTTGGAAACTTGTGGACCTAGGTTTTGGAAGATTTGGCCTGAAGGATCCGGGTTGCATCAAAGGAGCTTACGTTGGGAGAAATTCTAGATTTACCTTAAATCTAGCGAGGTGAGTTCAAGTTGATTTGGAAAGCTTTGTGCATGCCAAAAATGTTATTTTTCAAATATTTGTGTGTTTTACTTGAAAATATCAATGGTTGAGTTAATGGAATAGTTTAACTCTTTTGAAATGGTTATCTTCATAAATGTTGTAAAACAACCATATTTGGGGCTTTTGGATATTTTGATGTTTAGAAATCATAATATGTCATTAAAGGATTAATTGCTCAAAATCATATTTTGTTCACTTTCTATCTCGTTTGGAGTATTGTGGACAATTTTGGTTATGTTTAGTTGAAGTGTTCTTCTTCTCCTTCTTCATTTATGAAGATTAGGGCTTGATGTATTTGAGATTTTGGGTTCTAAATGTTTGGGAAATGATTCTAAGTATTTGAGGATAAATACTTTTGGTTGGAAACTTGTGGATCTAGGTTTTGTAAGATTTGGCCTAAAGGATCCGGGTTGCATCAAAGGAGCTTACGTTGGGAGAAATTCTAGATTTAGCTTAAATCTAGCGAGGTGAGTTCAAGTTGATTTGTGAAAGTTTTGTGCATGCCAAAAATGTTATTTTCCTAAAAATTGTGTGTTTTACTTGAAAATATCAATGGTTGAGTTAATTTTTTTTTTGAAAGGCATTTTGCACTTCAGGGGGTGTCCTGAATAAGTCCAGACTAATCCCCCCACGACCCACGACCCGGCCCAAACAGCAGGACCACGATCTGCCCTTGATTCAGGGATACCTCCACGTGATCACCACGGGGTTCGAACCCAGGTAGTAAGGGCTTCCACCACTTACCCTCCCAAGATGTTACCGAATGGTTGAGTTAATAGAATAGTTTAACTCTTTTGAAATGGTTATCTTCATAAATGTTGAAAAACAACCATATTTGGGGCTTTTGGATATTTTGATGTGTAGAAATCATAATATGTCATTAAATGATTAATTGCTCAAAATCATATTTTGTTCACTTTCTTTCTCGTTTGGAGTATTGAGGACGATTTTGGTTATGTTTAGTTGAAGTGTTCTTCTCCTTCTTCATTTATGAAGATTAGGGCTTGATGTATTTGAGATTTTGGGTTCTAAATGTTTGGGGAATGATTCTAAGTATTTGAGGATAAATACTTATGGTTGGAAACTTGTGGATCTAGGTTTTGGAAGATTTGGCCTAAAGGATCCGGGTTGCATCAATGGAGCTTACGTTGGGAGAAATTCTAGATTTAGCTTAAATCTAGCGAGGTGAGTTCAAGTTGATTTGTGAAAGCTTTGTGCATGCCAAAAATGTTATTTTCCAAATTTTTGTGTGTTTTACTTGAAAATATCAATGGTTGAGTTAATGGAATAGTTTAACTCTTTTGAACTGATTATCTTCATAAATGTTGAAAAACAACCATATTTGGGGCTTTTGGATATTTTGATGTGTAGAAATCATAATATGTCATTAAAGGATTAATTGCTCAAAATCATATTTTGTTCACTTTCTATCTCGTTTGGAGTATTGTGGACAATTTTGGTTATGTTTAGTTGAAGTGTTCTTCTCCTTCTTAATTTATGAAGATTAGGGCTTGATGTATTTGAGATTTTGGGTTCTAAATGTTTGGGGAATGATTCTAAGTATTTGAGGATAAATACTTATGGTTGGAAACTTGTGGATCTAGGTTTTGTAAGATTTGGCCTAAAGGATCCGGGTTGCATCAAAGGAGCTTACGTTGGGAGAAATTCTAGATTTAGCTTAAATCTAGCGAGGTGAGTTCAATTTGATTTGTGAAAGCTTTGTGCATGCCAAAAATGTTATTTTCCTAAAAATTGTGTGTTTTACTTGAAAATATCAATGGTTGAGTTAATTTTTTTTTTAAAGGCATTTTGCACTTCAGGGGGTTTCCTGAATAAGTCCAGACTAATCCCCCCACGACCCACGACCCAGCCCAAACAGCAGGCCCACGATCTGCCCTTGATTCAGGGATACCTCCGCGTGATCACCACGGGGTTCGGACCCAGGTAGTAAGGGCTTCCACCACTTACCCTCCCAGGATGTTACCGAATGGTTGAGTTAATGGAATAGTTTAACTCTTTTGAAATGGTTATATTCATAAATGTTGAAAAACAACCATATTTAGGGCTTTTGGATATTTTGATGTGTAGAAATCATAATATGTCATTAAATGATTAATTGCTCAAAATCATATTTTGTTCACTTTCTATCTCGTTTGGAGTATTGCATACGATTTTGGTTATGTTTAGTTGAAGTGTTCTTCTCCTTCTTCATTTATGAATATTAGGGCTTGATGTATTTGAGATTTTGGGTTCTAAATGTTTGGGGAATGATTCTAAGTATTTGAGGATAAATACTTATGGTTGGAAACTTGTGGATCTAGGTTTTGTAAGATTTGGCCTAAAGGATCCGGGTTGCATCAAAGGAGCTTACGTTGGGAGAAATTCTAGATTTACCTTAAATCTAGCGAGGTGAGTTCAAGTTGATTTGGAAAGCTTTGTGCATGCCAAAAATGTTATTTTTCAAATATTTGTGTGTTTTACTTGAAAATATCAATGGTTGAGTTAATGGAATAGTTTAACTCTTTTGAAATGGTTATCTTCATAAATGTTGTAAAACAACCATATTTGGGGCTTTTGGATATTTTGATGTTTAGAAATCATAATATGTCATTAAAGGATTAATTGCTCAAAATCATATTTTGTTCACTTTCTATCTCGTTTGGAGTATTGTGGACAATTTTGGTTATGTTTAGTTGAAGTGTTCTTCTTCTCCTTCTTCATTTATGAAGATTAGGGCTTGATGTATTTGAGATTTTGGGTTCTAAATGTTTGGGAAATGATTCTAAGTATTTGAGGATAAATACTTTTGGTTGGAAACTTGTGGATCTAGGTTTTGTAAGATTTGGCCTAAAGGATCCGGGTTGCATCAATGGAGCTTACGTTGGGAGAAATTCTAGATTTAGCTTAAATCTAGCGAGGTGAGTTCAAGTTGATTTGTGAAAGCTTTGTGCATGCCAAAAATGTTATTTTCCTAAAAATTGTGTGTTTTACTTGAAAATATCAATGGTTGAGTTAAATTTTTTTTTTGAAAGGCATTTTGCACTTCAGGGGGTGTCCTGAATAAGTCCAGACTAATCCCCCCACGACCCACGACCCGGCCCAAACAGCAGGACCACGATCTGCCCTTGATTCAGGGATACCTCCACGTGATCACCACGGGGTTCGAACCCAGGTAGTAAGGGCTTCCACCACTTACCCTCCCAGGATGTTACCGAATGGTTGAGTTAATAGAATAGTTTAACTCTTTTGAAATGGTTATCTTCATAAATGTTGAAAAACAACCATATTTGGGGCTTTTGGATATTTTGATGTGTAGAAATCATAATATGTCATTAAATGATTAATTGCTCAAAATCATATTTTGTTCACTTTCTTTCTCGTTTGGAGTATTGAGGACGATTTTGGTTATGTTTAGTTGAAGTGTTCTTCTCCTTCTTCATTTATGAAGATTAGGGCTTGATGTATTTGAGATTTTGGGTTCTAAATGTTTGGGGAATGATTCTAAGTATTTGAGGATAAATACTTATGGTTGGAAACTTGTGGACCTAGGTTTTGGAAGATTTGGCCTGAAGGATCCGGGTTGCATCAAAGGAGCTTACGTTGGGAGAAATTCTAGATTTACCTTAAATCTAGCGAGGTGAGTTCAAGTTGATTTGGAAAGCTTTGTGCATGCCAAAAATGTTATTTTTCAAATATTTGTGTGTTTTACTTGAAAATATCAATGGTTGAGTTAATGGAATAGTTTAACTCTTTTGAAATGGTTATCTTCATAAATGTTGTAAAACAACCATATTTGGGGCTTTTGGATATTTTGATGTTTAGAAATCATAATATGTCATTAAAGGATTAATTGCTCGAAATCATATTTTGTTCACTTTCTATCTCGTTTGGAGTATTGTGGACAATTTTGGTTATGTTTAGTTGAAGTGTTCTTCTTCTCCTTCTTCATTTATGAAGATTAGGGCTTGATGTATTTGAGATTTTGGGTTCTAAATGTTTGGGAAATGATTCTAAGTGTTTGAGGATAAATACTTTTGGTTGGAAACTTGTGGATCTAGGTTTTGTAAGATTTGGCCTAAAGGATCCGGGTTGCATCAATGGAGCTTACGTTGGGAGAAATTCTAGATTTACCTTAAATCTAGCGAGGTGAGTTCAAGTTGATTTGGAAAGCTTTGTGCATGCCAAAAATGTTATTTTTCAAATATTTGTGTGTTTTACTTGAAAATATCAATGGTTGAGTTAATGGAATAGTTTAACTCTTTTGAAATGGTTATCTTCATAAATGTTGTAAAACAACCATATTTGGGGCTTTTGGATATTTTGATGTTTAGAAATCATAATATGTCATTAAAGGATTAATTGCTCGAAATCATATTTTGTTCACTTTCTATCTCGTTTGGAGTATTGTGGACAATTTTGGTTATGTTTAGTTGAAGTGTTCTTCTTCTCCTTCTTCATTTATGAAGATTAGGGCTTGATGTATTTGAGATTTTGGGTTCTAAATGTTTGGGAAATGATTCTAAGTATTTGAGGATAAATACTTATGGTTGGAAACTTGTGGATCTAGGTTTTGTAAGATTTGGCCTAAAGGATCCGGGTTGCATCAAAGGAGCTTACGTTGGGAGAAATTCTAGATTTAGCTTAAATCTAGCGAGGTGAGTTCAATTTGATTTGTGAAAGCTTTGTGCATGCCAAAAATGTTATTTTCCTAAAAATTGTGTGTTTTACTTGAAAATATCAATGGTTGAGTTAATTTTTTTTTGAAAGGCATTTTGCACTTCAGGGGGTTTCCTGAATAAGTCCAGACTAATCCCCCCACGACCCACGACCCAGCCCAAACAGCAGGCCCACGATCTGCCCTTGATTCAGGGATACCTCCGCGTGATCACCACGGGGTTCGGACCCAGGTAGTAAGGGCTTCCACCACTTACCCTCCCAGGATGTTACCGAATGGTTGAGTTAATGGAATAGTTTAACTCTTTTGAAATGGTTATATTCATAAATGTTGAAAAACAACCATATTTAGGGCTTTTGGATATTTTGATGTGTAGAAATCATAATATGTCATTAAATGATTAATTGCTCAAAATCATATTTTGTTCACTTTCTATCTCGTTTGGAGTATTGCATACGATTTTGGTTATGTTTAGTTGAAGTGTTCTTCTCCTTCTTCATTTATGAATATTAGGGCTTGATGTATTTGAGATTTTGGGTTCTAAATGTTTGGGGAATGATTCTAAGTATTTGAGGATAAATACTTATGGTTGGAAACTTGTGGACCTAGGTTTTGGAAGATTTGGCCTGAAGGATCCGGGTTGCATCAAAGGAGCTTACGTTGGGAGAAATTCTAGATTTACCTTAAATCTAGCGAGGTGAGTTCAAGTTGATTTGGAAAGCTTTGTGCATGCCAAAAATGTTATTTTTCAAATATTTGTGTGTTTTACTTGAAAATATCAATGGTTGAGTTAATGGAATAGTTTAACTCTTTTGAAATGGTTATCTTCATAAATGTTGTAAAACAACCATATTTGGGGCTTTTGGATATTTTGATGTTTAGAAATCATAATATGTCATTAAAGGATTAATTGCTCAAAATCATATTTTGTTCACTTTCTATCTCGTTTGGAGTATTGTGGACAATTTTGGTTATGTTTAGTTGAAGTGTTCTTCTTCTCCTTCTTCATTTATGAAGATTAGGGCTTGATGTATTTGAGATTTTGGGTTCTAAATGTTTGGGAAATGATTCTAAGTATTTGAGGATAAATACTTTTGGTTGGAAACTTGTGGATCTAGGTTTTGTAAGATTTGGCCTAAAGGATCCGGGTTGCATCAATGGAGCTTACGTTGGGAGAAATTCTAGATTTAGCTTAAATCTAGCGAGGTGAGTTCAAGTTGATTTGTGAAAGCTTTGTGCATGCCAAAAATGTTATTTTCCTAAAAATTGTGTGTTTTACTTGAAAATATCAATGGTTGAGTTAATTTTTTTTTTTGAAAGGCATTTTGCACTTCAGGGGGTGTCCTGAATAAGTCCAGACTAATCCCCCCACGACCCACGACCCGGCCCAAACAGCAGGACCACGATCTGCCCTTGATTCAGGGATACCTCCACGTGATCACCACGGGGTTCGAACCCAGGTAGTAAGGGCTTCCACCACTTACCCTCCCAGGATGTTACCGAATGGTTGAGTTAATAGAATAGTTTAACTCTTTTGAAATGGTTATCTTCATAAATGTTGAAAAACAACCATATTTGGGGCTTTTGGATATTTTGATGTGTAGAAATCATAATATGTCATTAAATGATTAATTGCTCAAAATCATATTTTGTTCACTTTCTTTCTCGTTTGGAGTATTGAGGACGATTTTGGTTATGTTTAGTTGAAGTGTTCTTCTCCTTCTTCATTTATGAAGATTAGGGCTTGATGTATTTGAGATTTTGGGTTCTAAATGTTTGGGGAATGATTCTAAGTATTTGAGGATAAATACTTATGGTTGGAAACTTGTGGACCTAGGTTTTGGAAGATTTGGCCTGAAGGATCCGGGTTGCATCAAAGGAGCTTACGTTGGGAGAAATTCTAGATTTACCTTAAATCTAGCGAGGTGAGTTCAAGTTGATTTGGAAAGCTTTGTGCATGCCAAAAATGTTATTTTTCAAATATTTGTGTGTTTTACTTGAAAATATCAATGGTTGAGTTAATGGAATAGTTTAACTCTTTTGAAATGGTTATCTTCATAAATGTTGTAAAACAACCATATTTGGGGCTTTTGGATATTTTGATGTTTAGAAATCATAATATGTCATTAAAGGATTAATTGCTCGAAATCATATTTTGTTCACTTTCTATCTCGTTTGGAGTATTGTGGACAATTTTGGTTATGTTTAGTTGAAGTGTTCTTCTTCTCCTTCTTCATTTATGAAGATTAGGGCTTGATGTATTTGAGATTTTGGGTTCTAAATGTTTGGGAAATGATTCTAAGTATTTGAGGATAAATACTTTTGGTTGGAAACTTGTGGATCTAGGTTTTGTAAGATTTGGCCTAAAGGATCCGGGTTGCATCAAAGGAGCTTACGTTGGGAGAAATTCTAGATTTAGCTTAAATCTAGCGAGGTGAGTTCAAGTTGATTTGTGAAAGCTTTGTGCATGCCAAAAATGTTATTTTCCTAAAAATTGTGTGTTTTACTTGAAAATATCAATGGTTGAGTTAATTTTTTTTTGAAAGGCATTTTGCACTTCAGGGGGTGTCCTGAATAAGTCCAGACTAATCCCCCCACGACCCACGACCCGGCCCAAACAGCAGGACCACGATCTGCCCTTGATTCAGGGATACCTCCACGTGATCACCACGGGGTTCGAACCCAGGTAGTAAGGGCTTCCACCACTTACCCTCCCAGGATGTTACCGAATGGTTGAGTTAATAGAATAGTTTAACTCTTTTGAAATGGTTATCTTCATAAATGTTGAAAAACAACCATATTTGGGGCTTTTGGATATTTTGATGTGTAGAAATCATAATATGTCATTAAATGATTAATTGCTCAAAATCATATTTTGTTCACTTTCTTTCTCGTTTGGAGTATTGAGGACGATTTTGGTTATGTTTAGTTGAAGTGTTCTTCTCCTTCTTCATTTATGAAGATTAGGGCTTGATGTATTTGAGATTTTGGGTTCTAAATGTTTGGGGAATGATTCTAAGTATTTGAGGATAAATAGTAATGGTTGGAAACTTGTGGATCTAGGTTTTGGAAGATTTGGCCTAAAGGATCCGGGTTGCATCAATGGAGCTTACGTTGGGAGAAATTCTAGATTTAGCTTAAATCTAGCGAGGTGAGTTCAAGTTGATTTGTGAAAGCTTTGTGCATGCCAAAAATGTTATTTTCCAAATTTTTGTGTGTTTTACTTGAAAATATCAATGGTTGAGTTAATGGAATAGTTTAACTCTTTTGAACTGATTATCTTCATAAATGTTGAAAAACAACCATATTTGGGGCTTTTGGATATTTTGATGTGTAGAAATCATAATATGTCATTAAAGGATTAATTGCTCAAAATCATATTTTGTTCACTTTCTATCTCGTTCGGAGTATTGTGGACAATTTTGGTTATGTTTAGTTGAAGTGTTCTTCTCCTTCTTAATTTATGAAGATTAGGGCTTGATGTATTTGAGATTTTGGGTTCTAAATGTTTGGGGAATGATTCTAAGTATTTGAGGATAAATACTTATGGTTGGAAACTTGTGGATCTAGGTTTTGTAAGATTTGGCCTAAAGGATCCGGGTTGCATCAAAGGAGCTTACGTTGGGAGAAATTCTAGATTTAGCTTAAATCTAGCGAGGTGAGTTCAAGTTGATTTGTGAAAGCTTTGTGCATGCCAAAAATGTTATTTTCCTAAAAATTGTGTGTTTTACTTGAAAATATCAATGGTTGAGTTAATTTTTTTTTGAAAGGCATTTTGCACTTCAGGGGGTGTCCTGAATAAGTCCAGACTAATCCCCCCACGACCCACGACCCGGCCCAAACAGCAGGACCACGATCTGCCCTTGATTCAGGGATACCTCCACGTGATCACCACGGGGTTCGAACCCAGGTAGTAAGGGCTTCCACCACTTACCCTCCCAGGATGTTACCGAATGGTTGAGTTAATAGAATAGTTTAACTCTTTTGAAATGGTTATCTTCATAAATGTTGAAAAACAACCATATTTGGGGCTTTTGGATATTTTGATGTGTAGAAATCATAATATGTCATTAAATGATTAATTGCTCAAAATCATATTTTGTTCACTTTCTTTCTCGTTTGGAGTATTGAGGACGATTTTGGTTATGTTTAGTTGAAGTGTTCTTCTCCTTCTTCATTTATGAAGATTAGGGCTTGATGTATTTGAGATTTTGGGTTCTAAATGTTTGGGGAATGATTCTAAGTATTTGAGGATAAATACTTATGGTTGGAAACTTGTGGATCTAGGTTTTGTAAGATTTGGCCTAAAGGATCCGGGTTGCATCAAAGGAGCTTACGTTGGGAGAAATTCTAGATTTAGCTTAAATCTAGCGAGGTGAGTTCAAGTTGATTTGTGAAAGCTTTGTGCATGCCAAAAATGTTATTTTCCTAAAAATTGTGTGTTTTACTTGAAAATATCAATGGTTGAGTTAATTTTTTTTTTGAAAGGCATTTTGCACTTCAGGGGGTGTCCTGAATAAGTCCAGACTAATCCCCCCACGACCCACGACCCGGCCCAAACAGCAGGACCACGATCTGCCCTTGATTCAGGGATACCTCCACGTGATCACCACGGGGTTCGAACCCAGGTAGTAAGGGCTTCCACCACTTACCCTCCCAGAATGTTACCGAATGGTTGAGTTAATAGAATAGTTTAACTCTTTTGAAATGGTTATCTTCATAAATGTTGAAAAACAACCATATTTGGGGCTTTTGGATATTTTGATGTGTAGAAATCACAATATGTCATTAAATGATTAATTGCTCAAAATCATATTTTGTTCACTTTCTTTCTCGTTTGGAGTATTGAGGACGATTTTGGTTATGTTTAGTTGAAGTGTTCTTCTCCTTCTTCATTATGAAGATTAGGGCTTGATGTATTTGAGATTTTGGGTTCTAAATGTTTGGGGAATGATTCTAAGTATTTGAGGATAAATACTTATGGTTGGAAACTTGTGGATCTAGGTTTTGGAAGATTTGGCCTAAAGGATCCGGGTTGCATCAATGGAGCTTACGTTGGGAGAAATTCTAGATTTAGCTTAAATCTAGCGAGGTGAGTTCAAGTTGATTTGTGAAAGCTTTGTGCATGCCAAAAATGTTATTTTCCAAATTTTTGTGTGTTTTACTTGAAAATATCAATGGTTGAGTTAATGGAATAGTTTAACTCTTTTGAACTGATTATCTTCATAAATGTTGAAAAACAACCATATTTGGGGCTTTTGGATATTTTGATGTGTAGAAATCATAATATGTCATTAAATGATTAATTGCTCAAAATCATATTTTGTTCACTTTCTTTCTCGTTTGGAGTATTGAGGACGATTTTGGTTATGTTTAGTTGAAGTGTTCTTCTCCTTCTTCATTTATGAAGATTAGGGCTTGATGTATTTGAGATTTTGGGTTCTAAATGTTTGGGGAATGATTCTAAGTATTTGAGGATAAATACTTATGGTTGGAAACTTGTGGATCTAGGTTTTGTAAGATTTGGCCTAAAGGATCCGGGTTGCATCAAAGGAGCTTACGTTGGGAGAAATTCTAGATTTAGCTTAAATCTAGCGAGGTGAGTTCAAGTTGATTTGTGAAAGCTTTGTGCATGCCAAAAATGTTATTTTCCTAAAAATTGTGTGTTTTACTTGAAAATATCAATGGTTGAGTTAATTTTTTTTTTGAAAGGCATTTTGCACTTCAGGGGGTGTCCTGAATAAGTCCAGACTAATCCCCCCACGACCCACGACCCGGCCCAAACAGCAGGACCACGATCTGCCCTTGATTCAGGGATACCTCCACGTGATCACCACGGGGTTCGAACCCAGGTAGTAAGGGCTTCCACCACTTACCCTCCCAGAATGTTACCGAATGGTTGAGTTAATAGAATAGTTTAACTCTTTTGAAATGGTTATCTTCATAAATGTTGAAAAACAACCATATTTGGGGCTTTTGGATATTTTGATGTGTAGAAATCACAATATGTCATTAAATGATTAATTGCTCAAAATCATATTTTGTTCACTTTCTTTCTCGTTTGGAGTATTGAGGACGATTTTGGTTATGTTTAGTTGAAGTGTTCTTCTCCTTCTTCATTATGAAGATTAGGGCTTGATGTATTTGAGATTTTGGGTTCTAAATGTTTGGGGAATGATTCTAAGTATTTGAGGATAAATACTTATGGTTGGAAACTTGTGGATCTAGGTTTTGGAAGATTTGGCCTAAAGGATCCGGGTTGCATCAATGGAGCTTACGTTGGGAGAAATTCTAGATTTAGCTTAAATCTAGCGAGGTGAGTTCAAGTTGATTTGTGAAAGCTTTGTGCATGCCAAAAATGTTATTTTCCAAATTTTTGTGTGTTTTACTTGAAAATATCAATGGTTGAGTTAATGGAATAGTTTAACTCTTTTGAACTGATTATCTTCATAAATGTTGAAAAACAACCATATTTGGGGCTTTTGGATATTTTGATGTGTAGAAATCATAATATGTCATTAAAGGATTAATTGCTCAAAATCATATTTTGTTCACTTTCTATCTCGTTTGGAGTATTGTGGACAATTTTGGTTATGTTTAGTTGAAGTGTTCTTCTCCTTCTTAATTTATGAAGATTAGGGCTTGATGTATTTGAGATTTTGGGTTCTAAATGTTTGGGGAATGATTCTAAGTATTTGAGGATAAATACTTATGGTTGGAAACTTGTGGATCTAGGTTTTGTAAGATTTGGCCTAAAGGATCCGGGTTGCATCAAAGGAGCTTACGTTGGGAGAAATTCTAGATTTAGCTTAAATCTAGCGAGGTGAGTTCAATTTGATTTGTGAAAGCTTTGTGCATGCCAAAAATGTTATTTTCCAAAAAATTGTGTGTTTTACTTGAAAATATCAATGGTTGAGTTAATTTTTTTTGAAAGGCATTTTGCACTTCAGGGGGTTTCCTGAATAAGTCCAGACTAATCCCCCCACGACCCACGATCTGCCCTTGATTCAGGGATACCTCCGCGTGATCACCACGGGGTTCGGACCCAGGTAGTAAGGGCTTCCACCACTTACCCTCCCAGGATGTTACCGAATGGTTGAGTTAATGGAATAGTTTAACTCTTTTGAAATGGTTATATTCATAAATGTTGAAAAACAACCATATTTAGGGCTTTTGGATATTTTGATGTGTAGAAATCATAATATGTCATTAAATGATTAATTGCTCAAAATCATATTTTGTTCACTTTCTTTCTCGTTTGGAGTATTGCAGACGATTTTGGTTATGTTTAGTTGAAGTGTTCTTCTCCTTCTTCATTTATGAAGATTAGGGCTTGATGTATTTGAGATTTTGGGTTCTAAATGTTTGGGGAATGATTCTAAGTATTTGAGGATAAATACTTATGGTTGGAAACTTGTGGACCTAGGTTTTGGAAGATTTGGCCTGAAGGATCCGGGTTGCATCAAAGGAGCTTACGTTGGGAGAAATTCTAGATTTACCTTAAATCTAGCGAGGTGAGTTCAAGTTGATTTGGAAAGCTTTGTGCATGCCAAAAATGTTATTTTTCAAATATTTGTGTGTTTTACTTGAAAATATAAATGGTTGAGTTAATGGAATAGTTTAACTCTTTTGAAATGGTTATCTTCATAAATGTTGTAAAACAACCATATTTGGGGCTTTTGGATATTTTGATGTGTAGAAATCATAATATGTCATTAAATGATTAATTGCTCAAAATCATATTTTGTTCACTTTCTTTCTCGTTTGGAGTATTGAGGACGATTTTGGTTATGTTTAGTTGAAGTGTTCTTCTCCTTCTTCATTTATGAAGATTAGGGCTTGATGTATTTGAGATTTTGGGTTCTAAATGTTTGGGGAATGATTCTAAGTATTTGAGGATAAATACTTATGGTTGGAAACTTGTGGATCTAGGTTTTGGAAGATTTGGCCTAAAGGATCCGGGTTGCATCAATGGAGCTTACGTTGGGAGAAATTCTAGATTTAGCTTAAATCTAGCGAGGTGAGTTCAAGTTGATTTGTGAAAGCTTTGTGCATGCCAAAAATGTTATTTTCCAAATTTTTGTGTGTTTTACTTGAAAATATCAATGGTTGAGTTAATGGAATAGTTTAACTCTTTTGAACTGATTATCTTCCTAAATGTTGAAAAACAACCATATTTGGGGCTTTTGGATATTTTGATGTGTAGAAATCATAATATGTCATTAAAGGATTAATTGCTCAAAATCATATTTTGTTCACTTTCTATCTCGTTTGGAGTATTGTGGACAATTTTGGTTATGTTTAGTTGAAGTGTTCTTCTCCTTCTTAATTTATGAAGATTAGGGCTTGATGTATTTGAGATTTTGGGTTCTAAATGTTTGGGGAATGATTCTAAGTATTTGAGGATAAATACTTATGGTTGGAAACTTGTGGATCTAGGTTTTGTAAGATTTGGCCTAAAGGATCCGGGTTGCATCAAAGGAGCTTACGTTGGGAGAAATTCTAGATTTAGCTTAAATCTAGCGAGGTGAGTTCAATTTGATTTGTGAAAGCTTTGTGCATGCCAAAAATGTTATTTTCCTAAAAATTGTGTGTTTTACTTGAAAATATCAATGGTTGAGTTAATTTTTTTAAAGGCATTTTGCACTTCAGGGGGTTTCCTGAATAAGTCCAGACTAACCCCCCCACGACCCACGACCCGGCCCAAACAGCAGGCCCACGATCTGCCCTTGATTCAGGGATACCTCCGCGTGATCACCACGGGGTTCGGACCCAGGTAGTAAGGGCTTCCACCACTTACCCTCCCAGGATGTTACCGAATGGTTGAGTTAATGGAATAGTTTAACTCTTTTGAAATGGTTATATTCATAAATGTTGAAAAACAACCATATTTAGGGCTTTTGGATATTTTGATGTGTAGAAATCATAATATGTCATTAAATGATTAATTGCTCAAAATCATATTTTGTTCACTTTCTTTCTCGTTTGGAGTATTGCAGACGATTTTGGTTATGTTTAGTTGAAGTGTTCTTCTCCTTCTTCATTTATGAAGATTAGGGCTTGATGTATTTGAGATTTTGGGTTCTAAATGTTTGGGGAATGATTCTAAGTATTTGAGGATAAATACTTATGGTTGGAAACTTGTGGACCTAGGTTTTGGAAGATTTGGCCTGAAGGATCCGGGTTGCATCAAAGGAGCTTACGTTGGGAGAAATTCTAGATTTACCTTAAATCTAGCGAGGTGAGTTCAAGTTGATTTGGAAAGCTTTGTGCATGCCAAAAATGTTATTTTTCAAATATTTGTGTGTTTTACTTGAAAATATCAATGGTTGAGTTAATGGAATAGTTTAACTCTTTTGAAATGGTTATCTTCATAAATGTTGTAAAACAACCATTTTTGGGGCTTTTGGATATTTTGATGTTTAGAAATCATAATATGTCATTAAAGGATTAATTGCTCAAAATCATATTTTGTTCACTTTCTATCTCGTTTGGAGTATTGTGGACAATTTTGGTTATGTTTAGTTGAAGTGTTCTTCTTCTCCTTCTTCATTTATGAAGATTAGGGCTTGATGTATTTGAGATTTTGGGTTCTAAATGTTTGGGAAATGATTCTAAGTATTTGAGGATAAATACTTTTGGTTGGAAACTTGTGGATCTAGGTTTTGTAAGATTTGGCCTAAAGGATCCGGGTTGCATCAAAGGAGCTTACGTTGGGAGAAATTCTAGATTTAGCTTAAATCTAGCGAGGTGAGTTCAAGTTGATTTGTGAAAGCTTTGTGCATGCCAAAAATGTTATTTTCCTAAAAAATGTGTGTTTTACTTGAAAATATCAATGGTTGAGTTAATTTTTTTTTTGAAAGGCATTTTGCACTTCAGGGGGTGTCCTGAATAAGTCCAGACTAATCCCCCCACGACCCATGACCCGGCCCAAACAGCAGGACCACGATCTGCCCTTGATTCAGGGATACCTCCACGTGATCACCACGGGGTTCGAACCCAGGTAGTAAGGGCTTCCACCACTTACCCTCCCAGGATGTTACCGAATGGCTGAGTTAATGGAATAGTTTAACTCTTTTGAAATGGTTATCTTCATAAATGTTGAAAAACAACCATATTTGGGGCTTTTGGATATTTTGATGTGTAGAAATCATAATATGTCATTAAATGATTAATTGCTCAAAATCATATTTTGTTCACTTTCTTTCTCGTTTGGAGTATTGAGGACGATTTTGGTTATGTTTAGTTGAAGTGTTCTTCTCCTTCTTCATTTATGAAGATTAGGGCTTGATGTATTTGAGATTTTGGGTTCTAAATGTTTGGGGAATGATTCTAAGTATTTGAGGATAAATACTTATGGTTGGAAACTTGTGGATCTAGGTTTTGGAAGAATTGGCCTAAAGGATCCGGGTTGCATCAATGGAGCTTACGTTGGGAGAAATTCTAGATTTAGCTTAAATATAGCGAGGTGAGTTCAAGTTGATTTGTGAAAGCTTTGTGCATGCCAAAAATGTTATTTTCCAAATTTTTGTGTGTTTTACTTGAAAATATCAATGGTTGAGTTAATGGAATAGTTTAACTCTTTTGAACTGATTATCTTCATAAATGTTGAAAAACAACCATATTTGGGGCTTTTGGATATTTTGATGTGTAGAAATCATAATATGTCATTAAAGGATTAATTGCTCAAAATCATATTTTGTTCACTTTCTATCTCGTTTGGAGTATTGTGGACAATTTTGGTTATGTTTAGTTGAAGTTTTTTCTCCTTCTTAATTTATGAAGATTAGGGCTTGATGTATTTGAGATTTGGGGTTCTAAATGTTTGGGGAATGATTCTAAGTATTTGAGGATAAATACTTATGGTTGGAAACTTGTGGATCTAGGTTTTGTAAGATTTGGCCTAAAGGATCCGGGTTGCATCAAAGGAGCTTACGTTGGGAGAAATTCTAGATTTAGCTTAAATTTAGCGAGGTGAGTTCAATTTGATTTGTGAAAGCTTTGTGCATGCCAAAAATGTTATTTTCCTAAAAATTGTGTGTTTTACTTGAAAATATCAATGGTTGAGTTAATTTTTTTAAAGGCATTTTGCACTTCAGGGGGTTTCCTGAATAAGTCCAGACTAACCCCCCCACGACCCACGACCCGGCCCAAACAGCAGGCCCACGATCTGCCCTTGATTCAGGGATACCTCCGCGTGATCACCACGGGGTTCGGACCCAGGTAGTAAGGGCTTCCACCACTTACCCTCCCAGGATGTTACCGAATGGTTGAGTTAATGGAATAGTTTAACTCTTTTGAAATGGTTATATTCATAAATGTTGAAAAAGGCTTTTGGATATTTTGATGTGTAGAAATCATAATATGTCATTAAATGATTAATTGCTCAAAATCATATTTTGTTCACTTTCTTTCTCGTTTGGAGTATTGAGGACGATTTTGGTTATGTTTAGTTGAAGTGTTCTTCTCCTTCTTCATTTATGAAGATTAGGGCTTGATGTATTTGAGATTTTGGGTTCTAAATGTTTGGGGAATGATTCTAAGTATTTGAGGATAAATACTTATGGTTGGAAACTTGTGGACCTAGGTTTTGGAAGATTTGGCCTGAAGGATCCGGGTTGCATCAAAGGAGCTTACGTTGGGAGAAATTCTAGATTTAGCTTAAATCTAGCGAGGTGAGTTCAAGTTGATTTGGAAAGCTTTGTGCATGCCAAAAATGTTATTTTTCAAATATTTGTGTGTTTTACTTGAAAATATCAATGGTTGAGTTAATGGAATAGTTTAACTCTTTTGAAATGGTTATCTTCATAAATGTTGAAAAACAACCATATTTGGGGCTTTTGGATATTTTGATGTGTAGAAATCATAATATGTCATTAAAGGATTAATTGCTCAAAATCATATTTTGTTCACTTTCTATCTCGTTTGGAGTATTGTGGACAATTTTGGTTATGTTTAGTTGAAGTGTTCTTCTTCTCCTTCTTCATTTATGAAGATTAGGGCTTGATGTATTTGAGATTTTGGGTTCTAAATGTTTGGGAAATGATTCTAAGTATTTGAGGATAAATACTTTTGGTTGGAAACTTGTGGATCTAGGTTTTGTAAGATTTGGCCTAAAGGATCCGGGTTGCATCAAAGGAGCTTACGTTGGGAGAAATTCTAGATTTAGCTTAAATCTAGCGAGGTGAGTTCAAGTTGATTTGTGAAAGCTTTGTGCATGCCAAAAATGTTATTTTCCTAAAAAATGTGTGTTTTACTTGAAAATATCAATGGTTGAGTTAATTTTTTTTTTGAAAGGCATTTTGCACTTCAGGGGGTGTCCTGAATAAGTCCAGACTAACCCCCCCACGACCCATGACCCGGCCCAAACAGCAGGACCACGATCTGCCCTTGATTCAGGGATACCTCCACGTGATCACCACGGGGTTCGAACCCAGGTAGTAAGGGCTTCCACCACTTACCCTCCCAGGATGTTACCGAATGGTTGAGTTAATGGAATAGTTTAACTCTTTTGAAATGGTTATCTTCATAAATGTTGAAAAACAACCATATTTGGGGCTTTTGGATATTTTGATGTGTAGAAATCATAATATGTCATTAAATGATTAATTGCTCAAAATCATATTTTGTTCACTTTCTTTCTCGTTTGGAGTATTGCAGGCGATTTTGGTTATGTTTAGTTGAAGTGTTCTTCTCCTTCTTCATTTATGAAGATTAGGGCTTGATGTATTTGAGATTTTGGGTTCTAAATGTTTGGGGAATGATTCTAAGTATTTGAGGATAAATACTTATGGTTGGAAACTTGTGGACCTAGGTTTTGGAAGATTTGGCCTGAAGGATCCGGGTTGCATCAATGGAGCTTACGTTGGGAGAAATTCTAGATTTAGCTTAAATATAGCGAGGTGAGTTCAAGTTGATTTGTGAAAGCTTTGTGCATGCCAAAAATGTTATTTTCCAAATTTTTGTGTGTTTTACTTGAAAATATCAATGGTTGAGTTAATGGAATAGTTTAACTCTTTTGAACTGATTATCTTCATAAATGTTGAAAAACAACCATATTTGGGGCTTTTGGATATTTTGATGTGTAGAAATCATAATATGTCATTAAAGGATTAATTGCTCAAAATCATATTTTGTTCACTTTCTATCTCGTTTGGAGTATTGTGGACAATTTTGGTTATGTTTAGTTGAAGTTTTTTCTCCTTCTTAATTTATGAAGATTAGGGCTTGATGTATTTGAGATTTGGGGTTCTAAATGTTTGGGGAATGATTCTAAGTATTTGAGGATAAATACTTATGGTTGGAAACTTGTGGATCTAGGTTTTGTAAGATTTGGCCTAAAGGATCCGGGTTGCATCAAAGGAGCTTACGTTGGGAGAAATTCTAGATTTAGCTTAAATCTAGCGAGGTGAGTTCAATTTGATTTGTGAAAGCTTTGTGCATGCCAAAAATGTTATTTTCCTAAAAATTGTGTGTTTTACTTGAAAATATCAATGGTTGAGTTAATTTTTTTTGAAAGGCATTTTGCACTTCAGGGGGTTTCCTGAATAAGTCCAGACTAACCCCCCCACGACCCACGACCCGGCCCAAACAGCAGGCCCACGATCTGCCCTTGATTCAGGGATACCTCCGCGTGATCACCACGGGGTTCGGACCCAGGTAGTAAGGGCTTCCACCACTTACCCTCCCAGGATGTTACCGAATGGTTGAGTTAATGGAATAGTTTAACTCTTTTGAAATGGTTATCTTCATAAATGTTGAAAAACAAACATATTTGGGGCTTTTGGATATTTTGATGTGTAGAAATCATAATATGTCATTAAATGATTAATTGCTCAAAATCATATTTTGTTCACTTTCTTTCTCGTTTGGAGTATTGAGGACGATTTTGGTTATGTTTAGTTGAAGTGTTCTTCTCCTTCTTCATTTATGAAGATTAGGGCTTGATGTATTTGAGATTTTGGGTTCTAAATGTTTGGGGAATGATTCTAAGTATTTGAGGATAAATACTTATGGTTGGAAACTTGTGGATCTAGGTTTTGGAAGATTTGGCCTAAAGGATCCGGGTTGCATCAATGGAGCTTACGTTGGGAGAAATTCTAGATTTAGCTTAAATCTAGCGAGGTGAGTTCAAGTTGATTTGTGAAAGCTTTGTGCATGCCAAAAATGTTATTTTCCAAATTTTTGTGTGTTTTACTTGAAAATATCAATGGTTGAGTTAATGGAATAGTTTAACTCTTTTGAACTGATTATCTTCATAAATGTTGAAAAACAACCATATTTGGGGCTTTTGGATATTTTGATGTGTAGAAATCATAATATGTCATTAAAGGATTAATTGCTCAAAATCATATTTTGTTCACTTTCTATCTCGTTTGGAGTATTGTGGACAATTTTGGTTATGTTTAGTTGAAGTGTTCTTCTCCTTCTTAATTTATGAAGATTAGGGCTTGATGTATTTGAGATTTTGGGTTCTAAATGTTTGGGGAATGATTCTAAGTATTTGAGGATAAATACTTATGGTTGGAAACTTGTGGATCTAGGTTTTGTAAGATTTGGCCTAAAGGATCCGGGTTGCATCAAAGGAGCTTACGTTGGGAGAAATTCTAGATTTAGCTTAAATCTAGCGAGGTGAGTTCAAGTTGATTTGTGAAAGCTTTGTGCATGCCAAAAATGTTATTTTCCTAAAAATTGTGTGTTTTACTTGAAAATATCAATGGTTGAGTTAATTTTTTTAAAGGCATTTTGCACATCAGGGGGTTTCCTGAATAAGTCCAGACTAACCCCCCCACGACCCACGACCCGGCCCAAACAGCAGGCCCACGATCTGCCCTTGATTCAGGGATACCTCCGCGTGATCACCACGGGGTTCGGACCCAGGTAGTAAGGGCTTCCACCACTTACCCTCCCAGGATGTTACCGAATGGTTGAGTTAATGGAATAGTTTAACTCTTTTGAAATGGTTATATTCATAAATGTTGAAAAACAACCATATTTAGGGCTTTTGGATATTTTGATGTGTAGAAATCATAATATGTCATTAAATGATTAATTGCTCAAAATCATATTTTGTTCACTTTCTTTCTCGTTTGGAGTATTGAGGACGATTTTGGTTATGTTTAGTTGAAGTGTTCTTCTCCTTCTTCATTTATGAAGATTAGGGCTTGATGTATTTGAGATTTTGGGTTCTAAATGTTTGGGGAATGATTCTAAGTATTTGAGGATAAATACTTATGGTTGGAAACTTGTGGACCTAGGTTTTGGAAGATTTGGCCTGAAGGATCCGGGTTGCATCAAAGGAGCTTACGTTGGGAGAAATTCTAGATTTACCTTAAATCTAGCGAGGTGAGTTCAAGTTGATTTGTGAAAGCTTTGTGCATGCCAAAAATGTTATTTTCCAAATTTTTGTGTGTTTTACTTGAAAATATCCATGGTTGAGTTAATGGAATAGTTTAACTCTTTTGAACTGATTATCTTCATAAATGTTGAAAAACAACCATATTTGGGGCTTTTGGATATTTTGATGTGTAGAAATCATAATATGTCATTAAAGGATTAATTGCTCAAAATCATATTTTGTTCACTTTCTATCTCGTTTGGAGTATTGTGGACAATTTTGGTTATGTTTAGTTGAAGTGTTCTTCTCCTTCTTAATTTATGAAGATTAGGGCTTGATGTATTTGAGATTTTGGGTTCTAAATGTTTGGGGAATGATTCTAAGTATTTGAGGATAAATACTTATGGTTGGAAACTTGTGGATCTAGGTTTTGTAAGATTTGGCCTAAAGGATCCGGGTTGCATCAAAGGAGCTTACGTTGGGAGAAATTCTAGATTTAGCTTAAATCTAGCGAGGTGAGTTCAATTTGATTTGTGAAAGCTTTGTGCATGCCAAAAATGTTATTTTCCTAAAAATTGTGTGTTTTACTTGAAAATATCAATGGTTGAGTTAATTTTTTTTAAAGGCATTTTGCACTTCAGGGGGTTTCCTGAATAAGTCCAGACTAACCCCCCCACGACCCACGACCCGGCCCAAACAGCAGGCCCACGATCTGCCCTTGATTCAGGGATACCTCCGCGTGATCACCACGGGGTTCGGACCCAGGTAGTAAGGGCTTCCACCACTTACCCTCCCAGGATGTTACCGAATGGTTGAGTTAATGGAATAGTTTAACTCTTTTGAAATGGTTATATTCATAAATGTTGAAAAACAACCATATTTAGGGCTTTTGGATATTTTGATGTGTAGAAATCATAATATGTCATTAAATGATTAATTGCTCAAAATCATATTTTGTTCACTTTCTTTCTCGTTTGGAGTATTGCAGACGATTTTGGTTATGTTTAGTTGAAGTGTTCTTCTCCTTCTTCATTTATGAAGATTAGGGCTTGATGTATTTGAGATTTTGGGTTCTAAATGTTTGGGGAATGATTCTAAGTATTTGAGGATAAATACTTATGGTTGGAAACTTGTGGACCTAGGTTTTGGAAGATTTGGCCTGAAGGATCCGGGTTGCATCAAAGGAGCTTACGTTGGGAGAAATTCTAGATTTACCTTAAATCTAGCGAGGTGAGTTCAAGTTGATTTGGAAAGCTTTGTGCATGCCAAAAATGTTATTTTTCAAATATTTGTGTGTTTTACTTGAAAATATCAATGGTTGAGTTAATGGAATAGTTTAACTCTTTTGAAATGGTTATCTTCATAAATGTTGTAAAACAACCA